>VZRO01004834.1:240104-309682 GCA_013397915.1 Daphoenositta chrysoptera | reverse complement strand
TGTGAAAAGTCAAATAGGTGAATATTTGTGATACAAAGAACAGCAAAGTTCAACAGCAAATGAGATAAACTCACAGCCTTTAACTGATAAAAGGGTGCTTCTTGGTGACTATTTTCTACTGACAGGTGCTGTTTCCTAAATTCAGTTACCAACTGGTCATTTTTGGAACATACCTTTCAGCTATTGTACATGTGCATGGCAGCTCTGATGTGTTTGGGGTGTGTGCATTAATTTGGCACCCCGTAGCTCAGACAGGACCAGAGCTTCTCTGAGTTACTGGATATAAGTGACAAGAACTTTCCTTAGTGATGGACCTGTCCAAGAGAGGGACTTACCAGTAAAATCAATATTGTCATTAATATTAATGTAATAAATGCACCTGCAACTAAGTGGAGCATACAATAAGTGGGTTTACATACAAGTGGAATTTGGTGCTTCAATTCAGGGAATGTGCTGTTAAGAGAAATATCTGTAGTTGTCCTAATGCCTTATATTAGTATGTACAATATTTTTCTGTTTCTGAACACTTGAACTCTTTGTTGTGTGAGCTACTGAAGTTTTGAATACTTTGCTAACTGAGGAATTGGGAATGTGTTTGTAATAGCAGACCAAGCTTAATGTAGTGATAATTCTGATAGCAATGTTGAAACAAGGTCTTCTGACAGGGGAAGAGTCAGAAAAAGCATTTTAGAAGAGGCCTTAGGAAATATATGTATAACCTCTTTGCAGCAGCAACCCCAATGAGATCAATGTGTTGTGCTGTATTTATATTACTTCCAGTACAGCATTGATATTCTGGTAAAAGATTGTAGGGAAAAGCAGAGCAAATAGCTTTTTAGTGATTATTCTGTATCCCAAGTATGCTGGGTCATATGTTGTATCCAAAAGCAATTTGTCTGCATTAGAAACATATAATTTTTTACCTCCCTGAAAGCAAATAGTACCAATAGCAGGATTACATTTATTAAGCTGCAGTTAATAAGATTTGGAAGTGCTTAATGTAAAAATGTGGCATCATATATATTTCACTTAATTTGAAAAATATGTAAGAAGAAAGGGTGAGACTGTTTACTGATGAGAACCAAAACCATCCTCTTCACCACTGGAATGAGAGCACCAACCAAGAGAAAAGCAATTTAGCCACCTATTCTGCAAAGCACCGCTGAAAAGTATCATGAAAAAACCCAAACCACAGAAATCTGGAGACTTTTGAACTCAGAGGTTGGCAGGAGCAAATACTAAACATCACCCTGTAAATTCTGTTGGGTTTATATCACTGTCTAAGGGAAGATTTATGCCTTTGCACTTCCCTTCACGTTGTGCAGCATGAGCAGAATTTTGTTTCTTCGATGGCTCAAGTCTGTCAGTGCCTAAGGCATTTGGACAATGCCCTTAAAAGCATGCTTTAACTTCTGGTCACCCTGAAGTGGTCAGGAACTTGGCCTAGAGGCTTAGAGGTATCTTCCCACTAAAAATACTCTGTTCCATTCTAAATACACTGCCAAGTACTGTATGTTAATGGGACATGATCTTTAGAAACAGTTTGTTATGCTGGGGACTCAACATCCACACTAACCACTTCTACATATATAAATTTGCTTGCTTGTTTGGTTTTAGTGTTTTTTATGAGCCCTATTAAGGTTTCATTGACTGAATGAAATATACTAGGGTTGCCTCCAGAGTGCATCTTCTAGCTTTATATTTTTTAATATGGAAAGTTCCTGAATCATGTGCTTTGAAACCATTTTACAGAAAAAAAAATAAATAAAATGGAGATGATTGTTTAATTTTTTTCAAAAGAACCCTTCAACCAAGCTGGAGAAGCTAGAGGTACAACTCATCTAATTTGGCCTATTTTTAGAACTAATATAGTGTTTCTTGGTTTTGCTGTTTTCCCCCGTATGAATGTATTTGAGACTATTGATTAAAAGTAATGCAGCAATTAATCCCCTACTATCCCCCAAAACTGTGACAAAACATTTCTTTGTTGATTTGAGACAGGGAAATGGAATATACAGCTTTAATGCATACTCATTTTCTATTCCCCTCCTCTTTCTATTCATAATGAGGTCAAGGTGAAGCAAAAATGAGTGTACTTTTCAGTAGGTATGCAGTTTTCCCCGGTTTTATCTGTTCTCAAATTTCTTTTCTCTTTTCCTCTTTTCATTCTGGTCCCCTTATAGAAAGCTAGTATAATTTTACTATAATATGCTTTTCCTAAGAGATGTGGCATTTTGTATGCATGCAAGCCCCTAAATCTTCCTTTTTTAATCCCCCTAATCTGTTGCAAGTCTACCTTATTTAGTGGAAGTCAATAATGTTTCTAAGGGAGGTGTGAAGGCAGGAATATTACCTTTATATGCTAATTAATTGAATATGATAATGAGGACATGATGGCAAAGTCAAAGTAGAAGCTGAAAACAAGTAATCTGTCTATTTCTTAACAAGCAAAGTAACTTATTAGCAGGTAGGCAGAGTGTCTGCAAATTTAGTTTGCTTCAACTGAGTTGAGTTTTAGAGTGCAAGCCCCATGGGCCAAATCCTAGGAGATCACACTGTCCTTATGGATAGTTTTCTGTAACAAAACTGGTATACTTGGCTACAGGAAGGGTATTTCTTATGGAGAGGTATTCAGAACAGGCTCTGTTGTGTAGGACTCGATTCTGTGAGCTCTAAACTGAGATCCTGCTTTCTGATTCAGTGTTCTCCTCCACTTGCTGTTGTGTACCACTTTACCTTTATTCTCTTTTTTCTTCTAACATCCAGTCCAGAAATATTTTCTTTACACTTCTAACTCATAGTTATTGAATGGGATGGAAGGTGTCAGCATCACATATTTGCAAAGGACATTCTTATGCCTGTAGACTGCATGTACTGCCTGGAACAGGTGCACAGAACAGTCATTGCCTTGCTCTCTCATTTCTTCTTGCATTCCAATTTTTCAGTAGGGATACAAACTGTATATTTTAGGCAGTCTCAGTTGTACAGTTTTATAAACAAAAGGCTTGGTGTTGAAGCTTCAAACCTAGCAAAGCCCTTAATCAGGCTACATATCTGTCATTTTATTCCCTTTTCATATATGCTACGTAATAAAGTAAGTTCTTATTTTAGTCTATGCCTCACACTGTTCTTTGGTAAATGTGAGCTCTACAGACCCCTCTTTATGCATATAAATGGTATTTATATCTCAAGCTGTGTACTGTGAGGAAAATGGATGTTGTCTCACTTCTATGGAATTTGCATGGGATGAAAGAAGTAACATTTTTAGGATGTTGGCTTTTTCTTAGCAAATAACCTCAGCAGAGTTTAGTGGTTACCAATGACCCTTAAAATTTAACATTTTTGAAATGAGAAAATTGCTACTTAGCAATAATGTGACATGACTCAGGCAGCTTGATGTCTGTCAAAATCTACCATCAGCAGAAAGATTTGAAAGAACTGGAGATGATAGGAGGAAAAAAAGCATTTGCCTTATTTTCTTCCACTCATAATTCTATGTGGGTAAGCAATTAAAAAATGAAAGGAATTGTATACTGACATAGTTTTAAAATTTAAGCATTTTTTAAACTCTCATGTGAACACTTCTAATTTCATTGAAGATAGCCAAATTGCAGTCATGTAAATTGAGAACACTCTTGCCTTGTGCTATAAACATTAATTTGGTAAATAAAGCATGAGACTATGTGCAGTCAGAAATAGAGCATGTAAAAATTTTTGCAGTTAAGAATTTATTTTCAGCAAAAGAAATTTGGCAGGAGTTCTCTCTTAAACCATTTTCAGTGAAGATTTCTCAATGTTATTCCTGGCTTTTACACAGTTTCTCTAAAATATCTGCAAGCTGTTCCATTTTTTCTTTTTTGTGGTCATGGATACTGAGTTGTATTCTTTACTACTTCACCTGAAAGCCAATCTCTCCAGTATACATTAGACCTAAGCTTAAGGTGTGACATCTTTGGGCTCCTAGAAAGGACATCCAAGAGTTTTTGCAGAATTTACAAAAAAGGAAAGGGAGTATGTGTACGTGTGTATGACTGATAGATGGGTTAGAGTAACATCTAGAGAAATGAATCTGACAAGCAGACCAGTAAACAAAGGAGAAAAAATGAGGGCAACATTTGAGAGGTCAGGGGCTGAAGAATGGAAGGGAAAATGAGCAAGCAGAAGGCAGATACAATGAGCATTGCTGTATTGAAACCCCTTTTTTGTCTGGAGTTGGATACTTCCCTTTGAACCTGATGTAGAACACTTTAGGTTCCAATAACTGTAAATATCATTACAACTAATGTTGTAATTAAAATATTACAGTATCCACTTGTAGCACTTCTCAGAGCTAAGCAGTATCAGTGAAGTGGACTGGCTTTAGAATTATGGTATTAAGCATTTGCAAATAGCTATCTGGTAAGCAAGACTAAATAAATAAATATATGAACAAACACCCCCTCCCAAAGCTTAGGAAGAATTTAATTAAAATTTCTTCAGAATTTCTTCAGAAGTTTCTTTATAGTTGAAAAAGACTCTAGAGTATTATCCTAGGGCTGCATTCATTCTCTTTCTTCACGTTTAAGGAGTCAGCCATCACAAACCAAAAAGTTACACCCACCCCCACAAAATCAATCTAGTTGTAACATGGCTGGTCAGAGGAAGCATGTTTCAGTGGGAGCAGAATCTCATGTTAAATATAATAGTTTTTTCTAACCCTTTCTTCCTCACTGACTTCTGTATGCAACTAGAAATCTTCCTCTTATCCCATTTGCCATAAAGTACTGACTTCTCCCTGTTCTTTTTCCTCTTGCCATCTTCATGCCAAGCAGCTGGCAGCAGTCCCTTGGTGGGACCCATGCTTAGTTTGGGCTCCTCAGTTCACTCCAGGAGGCGACTGCCCACCTGTATTTAGCTCAAAACAGTTCTCTGTACTGTCTGCTCATTTTAAAAAGCAACTGAAGCGAGTTGGCTGTGGCCAGCTGCCAGACACCCACCTGGCTGCTGTCATCCCCCTCCTCAAGGATGTGGGAACAGAAAATAAGATGTCAAAGGCTCAAGGGCTGCTTCTCAAACTGCTCCCCTCAGCACCAGGCAGGTTCTGCCCTTCCTTACCTTGATGAGGTTTCGAAACTGGCGTGCACTTTATGGCCTCAAGAGAAGGATTTCAGTAAGACTATTATAATTCTTAAATATGCTCTATTTTATGAAGTTGCAGCATTGTATGAATTGCTTTAAAAGGATTACTAGGACTTTGTAGAGGCAAGATTATAAACTGTTCTTTCCCCTTCAAGAGTCAGGGAGTGACTTGCAAATATGAAACACATTCTGAATAAATAGACATGGAAGTAAACAGGAACTTCTAGCTACAAGAAAAAAGAAAAAAAACCCACAGAATCCAAGCCATTTTATCACTGATGGTTTGCATGGAGTGCCACAGCCCCATGCCTTTCATTTAATTTATTTAATCTGCCTAAAAATATGCGATATCTGTGACAACCTGCTCAACCTACTCAAATCCATTGATCCTAGGAAGTTGTGCATTTTGAGGTCAAAATAAAGCAAATCTAGGTGAACCAAAATGATAGCTATGCTTCTTTGAATAAAAGAAAATATTTTTACTCTTTTCCCCCACCTCCTTAGGTTACCAGGAGACAGGACTTCTATACCCCTGCTCTCCTATAAAGTGTATGTGTATACATATATATGTTTGTGTTACAATTTCCTGGACTTTGAATGCCTGAAAAAGGTTGAATAGCATGCAGACTTGGTGCCCACTTCCTGTAAGCCACACTGCAGGAATCTCTGTGTATTAATTAATAATGGGTTTTCATCAGTGTGCAGGGATTTGTTAATAATTTGTTAATAACCACGTATCAATTACACATCTCTTTTCCTTTTTTTCCCTCTTTAAATGGCAGCTTTCTCCAGGACCTCGCCTGCATCTGAACTCTCCAATATTATGTTTGTGAACCCTGATCTCATTGTATCACTCTACCCAAATCCAAAGATTAGGTGTGATTTAATTCTGAAAAGCATGATAGTTCTTTGAAGAGGGAAAGTATGACTGAACCCTCACTGTCTCACCTAATCTTGTTGCACACGCACCACTGGTATCTGAGATACTTTTCCAGGAGGCTGCAGGGAAAACAGATATGGCCCAGATGCTTAAGACACGGGAAAAGACAGAGGTAAGAACATCACGGGGCAATGACAACCTGTTGTGTTGTATTTTATGAATGTAGGTGGATGGGAGTTTCTGAGGTCAACATCAACAATAACTAAAATTCACTGTTGCAAAGACAGCTCACATTTGTGTCTTCTCTGCTTCCATGTTCAAAGTTGAGCTGTAAGTGGGTCACAGCCATGAGACTCTAAAAAGCTGACTATCATTTGAAATGCTTTGAACTTTGCATTTTAAGATACTTGAGACTCTGAGACTGCAAGTGTATGACAGAAGCTCTGGCACCATATTTTATCGCGTTTTATTTTCACAGACTATATTATTTTTCTCTCTTCTCATAAGCAGTCCTCTTAAAATAAGAGGATTTATTTATTTATTAGAAAAAAAGAGGAAAAAATGCATTTATAAATAAAATGTAAACAAATAATCTGTAAAAAAATTGTAAAAAACATATAGGTATGTGTTTCATTTAGCTTTTTCTCTTTTTTTTTGAGTAAACTAAGCTTCAACAAGTTATGTGGGGCATGTATTTTAAGAACAAAATGAACTGTAAGGTAAAGCTGAATAGTCTTGCAACCATAGTTTAGTTGTCAACACAAGTTTGATTCTCAAATGTTGCTGTGCAAAGAACTTCTTTCAAAAACAAATTTAGCTTGGCCCCTGTAATACTGAACTTTATAGCCAAAGGTAAAAAAAGAGAAAGCAAAGCATATGGAAGCTGAATAAGTCTGTCTGTTTTGGCATGTAATGCTGTCCCTGGATTGTGGTAGCTTCCTTCCTTATCATTCAAGGTGTGTGCTTAGTTTCCTGGCCAAAATTTTAGTCTCTGTTTCATTTCACAACTGAATTCCATCCATCCTTACTAAGCTCTACTAACTGAATTAATTTTGACTGTTCTTGCGGTGATCTCATTTGCTTTTTCTAGACTTTGTTAGCTGCATCTTACCTTTCAGCATACTGCAATCTTTTTCAAGAGTGGTGTGGTTCAAGAATTGAACAAAAAAACCACCTCTGATAATGTATAGAAAAGGAGGAGGAAAGCACTGCAACTGGAGTAACATTTTTTTTCCACACGATAAAAGTGAAGGAGAAAGACAACTTCTCTGGGAAGGCAATTCCACTTGCTCACTCACGTAATCAGTAAGAAACTACACAGATCAGCATTGGCTCCAGGGGGATCTTCCTGAGATTTTAAGCTTTTTATAGCATAAACTAAAGATACCGATCTGGTTTTATACGTAGTAGAATAGATGCTGTGTGTGCAGTTGTAGGGAGGCAATAGAAATGCTGTGAAAACCAACATGTGGCAGAAGTAGCCCGGGAGGAGAGATGACAACTTTATGTGCAACAGCTTTTCTCTCCTTCCTCGTTTCCACGTGCCAGGCACAGCTGCCATCCAGAGCTGCATGTCACAGGTGCCAAGGAATGTGTTCCCCTCTCCCACGAGAGCCTGGCCCCGTTGCATCCCTTGTGTTATCTGACCTGTTGCAGGTGTGTTCCCGTCATGGGGCTTTGCTGGAGGGAATGACTTCATGGCAAACTGGCTCAGCAGTTGGACAATCCAACTTTTGAGTGATATCATCCTTGCTGCAACGTGTGTTGTAGAGTTTGGGGGGAAAAAACCACACAAAATCCACAAATACAAAAAGACAATTCAAATAAATTACCAAAGTAATATTTTCCATACTGTAAGAGGTATATTTCTTGGCACTCGGTTTGTTCATACAAAGGTTGGGATTTTCAGCACTGTTAGTGGAGCTAATTGAAGCTGTTATGTTTGGGTGATCTAGCTCCTTTATTTCAATATGGTATTTCTACAGCCATATTGTATTGGTGCAGGCAGGATGTGAAAATGTGAATAAAACGATATGGCCCTGAAGTCAAACAAGCTAAAATAAAACCAAATCAAGACCAAAGCTGTCTTTTCAGTGTAGCTCTGAATGCAGACCATGCCATTGAAAATGAACCTGCCACCACTAATATGAGGCAGCAGCTTTTTTACAGGCAAGTCACTTCACAAATTAAAATGCTGCTTAAAATTGCATATCTTGTGGCTGTTTAGTTGCCCAAAGATATCCCACACCTCCACCTGCTGCTGCAGAAGATCAGGAAATCAGGCTGTGTGCTGCTCTGTCTTGTATCCACTTGGGTATTTAAAATGGCACCTGATGCTTGAGTTTAGTACATGAATCATTCCCCTGGTATAAGACTCAGTGTTGTGTTTCTAGTTCCAAATCAGTAATACAAGAGTTTATTTACAATGTTTTGCCCTCAGCCATTTTTTTTCATCTGGGGAATCTTTTATACTTCATTATTATCTTTACAAATTGTATGTAATAACTGTAGAAAGGAGAAGGTGGTATAGTTCCCCCTTATGTTTTTATTTTTATTGGGAAAAAAAGGTAAATTAAGTGATATCTGATGGAAAGAACAGGTAGTTGGACAATGCTACTCATTAAACAGACCTGACTCTTAAATTTCTGAGGCAGATGTTCTATGAATCTCTTTCATTGGGTTTATGCATCTGATGGAGAACATCTACATATAAATGAATCTCCAGCATAATTAAAATGAAATTTATTGTTGGTAGCGGCATGGCATAGTAGATTTTGGTAGATGATTAAAATTAAGAAGTTTAAGTTAAACAGCAAACCTCAAAGCTGAATGATTTTTTTATAACCTCTTTCCCAGTGACTCTTGCCCTTTCTAAAAGTTTTTTTTGGCTTTTTAAAATGAACCTATTGTTCACCTCTGCATTTTCCCTTTTGTTTCTTCCACATATGTGCACTTTCACTGTTACTTCTGTCCTGAAATATTTCTGAGTTTCTGTGACAGTTTGTCTCTGTTAGGGTGCTCTAATGATGATGAGAGGATCAGGAACTTTATTTCCTAAGGTCAGTGTTTTGTAATTTTGCTTCTTACAAATACCTTAAGTGTTACCTAATTCTGTCTTTCAGATAGCCCTTTATAATATATCTCACTAAGATTTTATAGTGGAATCATTAATTGCCAAGGACAATTAGCTAGATTATTTGAAGAAAAATGTTATTTCTTTAGCCTACAAACATTGCAATGAGTTCTAGAACTTGGTGACTGCTTCTAACATGTGAGGTCTATGAGATTTTTTTTTTCCTGTCACATATTTCTCTCGTTCTTGCAACTGGGTTAGTGTTTTTTTAAACACATCCTGCAGGAAGTATATCATTGGCTTTGAAAATCCTGATAAATTTCTGTTTTGAAATGAGTATTTAGATTTCTTTGAGTCTTAAGTACACTAAGCCTCTGCAGGCTGAGTTCTGCATGCAGAATTTGTAAAGAATGAGAGTCAAGTTCCTCACAGGTCCTGTATCCAGAATATTTAGTGTGCCACAATGCTTTAAATGTATATATTCATACTTTAAAAAGAAAAGTTTAGGTCTGCATATGTCAGGATTTCTCTCTTCCAAAAAGAAAATAAGATGGAGATAGTGGGAACATCCTGTGATCCAGCAAATTCATGTACAACTAAACATTCATTTTACTGGAGAACACTCACTTTACTGTGGAAACATAGATGCAAGAGGGGTACTTCAATGAACCATGGACTGGTATTAAGGAAATATGAAATCTTGGTAAGCATACTACAACCCTGTCACAATTACATAATTGTATATCATTACATCATATAGCATTATATTCTTGAACATTCTTTAATATCTTTAAATGTATATACTTCTTCATATACTTCTGTATATGAATATGTATACTTCATATACTTCTGTGTTTGTTAATTTTTGTCAGTCACCGAGAAAGTATCTTAACAGATTTTCTAAGGAATAAGTAGTATAGTTGTTAATCCTGAATATTCACTATTATAATTTCTTACCATTTTAATCTCTATACTTCATGTTTCTCTGGTTTACTTGCAAGTATCTTGGACTAAGGTGCAGTGAGTTCCATGTGCACCTTCTGTTGGGCTTCACAGTCTTACTTTTGTAAAAAATCTACTTGCCTCATCCTGGCAAATATTTGCTAATAATTCAAATGACCATACAGCTTACAATTTGTTTCTGTCACCTGGCAGGGGAACTGTTTGAGGAAAAAAAACTAAAATATTCCTGCCCACTAACTGCTTATAAATGTAAACAGTATCATTGTGGAGTATGTTTACCTCCGTTAAGTGACAACCTTAAATTATTACTGATAGGGATAGAACATACAGAACATCACTAGATAATTAGTGATACATACAAAGCTGGGCTGCACCTTCGTTATATTGCATAAGACACAACTACACTTATAATGACTTGTAGAGACCTTAATAAGACTTTAAGTCTTGTTTCAGTCTTACACTGAAAGAGGAAAAAAGAATATCTATGGACTGATTTAACTGATTTTCAGGAAGCTTTACTGGGTTGGTGCGGTCAGTGCAGTTTTATTGATCCCCTTGTATGCCCCTCTCTCCTGATTCCATTTTATAATTCCATGATTCATACACAGGTAAAAAGGATAGTTTTCAATTAAAACTCCTTTCCTGAACATCAAGAAAAAAGTGTTTTAAAATCTTTCTGCAGAAGAGATTAATGAGAGATGAAGGAAGGGGAGGAGTAGAAATTGACTGGACACTGTGTTAGGCAGTCTTTCTGCAGAATCCAATTAGTGGTTGTTAATAGTGCTAGTATTTATTACTGATATAGGGGTCTTTGCTTTGGGATATGCATTCTATAAATACCAAGAGCAGAAAATATAAGTATAGAAGACAAGAAGAAAGTGGGATAGAAAACAGAGATAAAGAGACAGAAGGTAACCCAACAGAACATCAGCATTTAAAATGTAAAGCCAGAACTGAAGTCAGGTCACAGAATCACTGGAAGGGACCACAGTGGGTCAGCTGGTCCCACCTACCTGCTCAGGCAGAGCCATCCCAGAGCTCATGGCACTGAATGGTGTCTTTATGGTTCTGGAATATCTCCAGGGAGGGAGACTCCACACCCTCTCTGGTCAATGCACAGGAAAGAAGTTCTTCCCTCATGTTCATTATGGTCTTTCTGGGCTTTCTTCTCTTGTCCTATTGCTCGGCACCACTGAGCAGAGCCTGGCTGCATCCTCGCAACAACCTCCATTCAGATACTGACAGATATTGATGAAGTTCCCTCTCATTTCTCTTCTTCAGGCTGAACAGGCCCAACTTCCTCAGCCTTTCCTCATATGAGAGATGCTCCAGCCTCTTAATCAACTCTGTTGTCCTCACTGGATCTGCTCCAGGAGCTCTGTGTCTCTCTTTGACTGAGAAACCCAGAACTGGGCACAGCACTCCAGGAGAGGCCTCACCAGGGCTGAGTGGAGGGGCAGGATCACCTCTCTCGACTTGCCAGCAATGCTCTTCCAAATGCATCCTAGGATACCTTTGGTCTTTTTTGTCCCCAGGGCTCTGCTGGTTCATGGAGAATTTGGTGTCCACCAGGACTCCCAGGTCCTTCTCCACAGAGCTGCTTTCCAGCAGCTCGGCCCTCAGCCTGTGCTGGTGCCTGGGATTATTCCTCCCCAGGGACAGGAACTCTGCATTTTGCTTTGCTGAGGCTCAGAAAGTTCCTCTCTGCTCATCTCTCCTACCTGTCCTCCTGAAGGGCTGCACAGCCCTTCCGTATTGGCCATTCCCAGCTTTGTATCTTCCAACTCCCCCACCCTCTCTCAGAGCTGCCAAAATCCCTGTTTTAACTCCTTATGAGTTATCCCTATTCAGAAGAAAAAAAAAAAATAGATGCAAGGAAGCTTATTAATAAAAAATGAGGAGATGAAATCAGCTGTTTTTTATCAAATTGCTGAATTACCAAATCTGTTTTAAACTCGATCATCTAACTAGATATGTGAAGAAAAAAGAAAAAAGTTGTGAGCAAAGTATAAATAATTAACTTGAGAAGAGTATCTCTATTGGAAGAATATAATAAACCAACAATCTGATTTTTTTTTTTAACATACAATATATAGATTAAGCACTTTTTGCACAAATAGGCAGCAGAGATCTAGGTAATGCACTTAATGAAACAACAGGGACTAACTGTTAAAAAATAGAAAATGTAATAGGAGACTGCAAGGACTTCCCCTCCCCAAGAGAAACATGCTGAAAAATTAGGGAAATTCTCATTTACCACTTCCCATGTTTAATCTCTGTGGAAATGGAGATACAATAATCCTGCAATAGCTAAAAGAAGCATAAAAATATCTTAACATAATAAGTTACTAGTTATGAAAAAAAAAAGTGAAGTACAGTCTATATCAACACAGAAGAACATAATCAAAAATGCCCATAAAGCTCACAGGTAAACTTACTAATGATGAAATCCAGCAAGGCTTTTCGAGGCCACTGTGGAAGTGGGTCTGGGTTCCTGGAAAGCAGGTTACTGATGGCTGAGAAAGGTGTTTTATCTGTAATACTTTGCCCCTGAGGCTTCAGAGTGTGGAAGATGCAGCTTATTGTCCCCTTACAATATCAGTAATATCAAAACAAAAATAGTAAGAGGTTTTCATTGTCGTGTTTGATGAAATAGGCTTTGGCATAGCATGCTACTTCAGCATTTATTATTTATGTGATTTTTATCTTGTCAGGCTTAATCTGCAGTATGGCTAATCTTTAATGGATTTAATACTGCCTATGAGGTGTAGGGAATGCTCTGTAAAAAGAAGAAAATTATGTTGCTGTTGTCGCTTCCCTCAAGAGTGACATGTCCATAGGATAGCATTTAACTATTACAATGAAGGATATGCAGCTCAAGGAGTATATTAAAATCAGATTGAGAATGATTGCTCCTATTGTCACTTGGATGCCCTGGACATCCAGTCAGACCAGATTATGGATGAATTAAAATCATTGGGCCTCAGTTTTTTGCCTTCTGCAGCAGACCAAACTACAACTGATCTTACAGAGAAAAGGCACTGTTGCAATCCATTGCAGGTTGTGTGCAGGGATCAACGTTGTTGCTCTGTAAATTATCTCAGAGGAGGAAGAGACCAACAGGTCTGTCTGTCTCTATGTTTTCCATCTGCCTACTGGAAGTTTTGGGAAGGGGAGGCTATGCTGGAAATGCTTTGTCTTCCTGCAGAGGCCCCCTTTAGGTACTGGAAGACTGCCCTGGTGCCTTCTCCAGCCTGTGTCCATGGGAGAGGTGCTCCAAACCCCTGATTATCTTTGTGGTTCTCCTCTGGACTCACTCCAACAGGTACACATCCCTATATTGGATGCCCCAGGTCTCTATAACTCCTAATTTGCATGTGTTTTGGAATATATTCTGGCAGTAAATATTTTGCTAGCAGGCAGGAGTTAAAACCAGCTATTGAAAGTTCATTATATAAGTGCATGTAGAAGAAAAGAAAGCAAGTGTTTTATTTCTCTACTTGAAAAATATCAGTAGTTCTGCTAAGTAATAATTGTTACCCTAACTTCTGTAAATAGCTATGTAGGATTTCCTTTTGATAAATCCCATTTTTACATGGCCATTGACTGCAATGACTGTAATGGAGGTTTTGCCTGAAACAGTTGATTTCACTAACGCCAGATTTTGACATCTCTGCCTCAGCTGCGTAATTTTAACCATCAAGCTAACAATGCCAGCCTTTACTAAGCCTCCACTCAAATAACCATCAAATTCACTTGAATAATTTTTTTTTGCTTTTTTTTTTTGCCTTTTTAAACTGAGTACCTACTGCTGAAATCCAGGCTAGATGGATGTCCTGCGGCTGTGCACAGTAGTCTTTGTCTAGAAGTGGAATCACAGGCTCACAATTCAGTTGATTTTTTTTTTAATGTTCTGTTTTGCATTATACTTTAAGATTCAGGAAGAATGATTGATTGTAACTTGTCCTCAATAGCTGCATATCCATTGGGAGACTGAACTCTGTGAGGAAAAGACCCAAAACCCAAACAAACAAGCAAAACATTTTCCATGCATTAAATTGTTATTTTTAAATTAAAAATAAGCAAAATCTCTGAATTCTAATCAAGTGATAGATGTTCTTTATTTTAGAAGTGATAGAAGATATATAAATAAAGAGGAGGATAGCTCCCTGCCTGATGCTTTTTCTTCCTTGAGGGCAGAGGGATACTGGGTTTAATGTCCATAAGAGCACAAGTATAACTTACAGAGTTTGTGTACCAGCTTTGTTCTGCATTTTTCATAAAGATAAATACCTTTATACTCTAGACTTGAAGCAAGGGAGAAGGAGAGAGGAATGATTGAAGATGACTATGAACAGCAAACTATCATTTAGAGAGCCATTATTCTAAGCCTTAGCCCTCAAGTGCCTCACTGGAAAGTGCAACTTACATAAAATTTGTCTGAATGACTTGGTTATTCCTGTGACCCATTCTAAGACCACCAAGTAAACATCCATATATCTACAATATTGCTTTCTTCTTGTTGTTTTGTTTTAAATCTGCTGCTTGTTAGATGGAGTATGGTACTGCTACTAAGAAAATTATTTTTTAGCTGAAAAATATGTAAGAGCTAGACAGTCAAAGCCATATTTTCTTTTGTGTGTTTGAAAAATCTCGGTGACTTTTTCTTCCGACATGTTCCTCATCCCTTGAACCCACACAAACTTGAGTAGCCACAATATCCATTGGGGGAGGAAAAAAAAGGTTTTGCAGCTCTGGAACATTTCAAGCAGGAGAAAAAACCCAGCAAACCCAGAACACCCTAATCCAGTATTTACTTACTGATCTTTGTATTTTAATGTGGCTTTTACTAGATTCTTTTGACTTTTTGCTTTTCCTCTTCTAAATCTTCTCATTGGAGACACAGTGAACAGTTAGTCCTCAGCCAGCCTATGCTGTGGACCAGCTCTAACAAGTGTTTTGTAGCAGCCTCATTTGATACCTCCTACGTCTGTTTCTGGATGGTGAATTGATAAATTATGTAAAAATCAGCTTGTGCTTGAAGTTACTTTTGTTTAAGTAAATGGTGGATTTTATCCAGAAATGCAAACCTAAGAAATTTTGGAGCTACTGAAATCAGAGCGGAAATATTAATCTCATTAGAACCAGGATTCCCTAGAGAATTATATCTGTTTTATAAATGTGTAGTGATAAGAATGAAAGTATAACGGGCCTTCCTTCAACACTGTCAGAGCTAGGACAAGAATAACCTCAACACAATATTTTATAGCTCATTTTGCATTTAGAAGGTAACAAATACAACCTCTGCCTTCCACTTTCATGGCCATATTAAGGTAATGTAGGTGCATTAGCTAAACTGATTGGTCTAATGAAGTGCTATACAACACATCCAGGAGCTCCAGTCTGTTTGCCTAATGAAGTGTCAATATGTCTCAAATGGTCCCTCGAATGATTTAAAGGAATTGTCAGATTTACTCAAAGAAGCCTCCAATGATTTACACTATTGTATGAAGCTCTTAATCATTTAACTATAGGAGTGCTTCAAATCTTCCATTGTTTTTTCAGCTACTTATCCTGATGCATATACTGATGTCTAATTTGCTAATTAGAGGAAAAAGATTGCAGTGCTTTGACAGGCAAGGCCAAAAATGGATTCTGCCCATAAAAGAAGTCACAAAGGTAACAAAGACAATTTACAAAGGAGGAAATAAGGCATAAATAAAGCAATCAGTTGCAAGACTGGAAATCTACAATTAGACAATTTACTATAAAAGATTAAAATGAATGCAGAATCACGGCAAATGCATACAAATCCAGAAGAAAATCCTAACAGGTTTCAAAAAAACTTCATAGAAGTTCCTTTCCACAGCGGTTTTACTAGGTTCACATGTTAAACAATCTTCAAAAAATTGTCCTCGTTATATAACCTGTCTTTAGAGGAAATACTAGAAATTCCTCACTCATTACTTCAGGGTGATGTTAGAACAAAGGACAAGACATCATGAAAGACTACCAGAAAGAACTGTTATTAAAGCAGGGATGTAAAGAAAGTGAGGCAAATGATGAAACATCTGAAAAGCCTCACAGAGTTTTGTAAGGGATCCGAAAAATCAGAGAAACAATTCATTTAATGGAGAATATGTGACTATGTTAATTTTACAAGAGCCCACAGGCTCTGACAGACATGCTTCTATAATTGCAGAAGCAACCCTAGCTTTGCATTCCTAATTTTCTTTTGTCACATGTCGTATGATCAAAAAGAAACTTCATGGTGTTAACAGCCCAGATAGAGATCATGGCTAAATTGCAGAGGACTTATGTGAAAATCAGAACGTAAAATTTGGGATATTAACATTAGTATTTATCCTGTCAGATTAGCTTGAAAATAAATCCAAACACCATAGTGTAATAAAACTTAAATTACAATGAATTACAAGATAGATAGTATATCACATTAATTTTAATATGTTGAAATTGTAATCAGAAATAATTGGACTTTCAGTAGAAAAGTAAATGAAGTTGCTGGAGCAAAAGGAAATTAACATTGATTGCAAGTGGAATAAACTGTGCAGATTTGGAAGGTTCTGATTTATTGAGGTGGGAACTACTTCTAAGGCCATTAACATAAAGATTTAATTAATGTGTCATGAGTTTTACCAGATAGTGCAAGGAGTTAGAAGCCATTAAAAAATATAATTTCATTTTGATAATGAAAATCAATTTGAAAATTGCAGGAGAAGCAATCTCAGATTACCAGACTGGACATTAATAAACTTGGCTTTTGAAAATAATTAAGAAACAACGAAAGTTCCTAACAAGCATCACAATTGTGGCTATTTCAAGCATGAAAAGCTGTTCTCTTTCACATTCTAATGATGAAATCTTTGTCTCTTAGAGAAATCTAGGAAAATATGTTTCTTGCCTATTTGCCTGTTTCCGTGCTTCCCAGTCCCTCATATTCTTAAATACCTGCCCTTTGATCATCCAAAATCCTCTAATGTTGCTACTTAGATGTTTCATCCTCTTTGTGTGCTCTGCCTAGTTTCTACCATGATTCAGAGAGCATTTAATGAACTTAAAACATCTCTGCATAATGTGATACTGCCCTAAAAGCAACCCACTGCTTTTGTAAAAGTGGCCATAGGTGGATGATGTATTGGGATCATTTTGTGTTACTTTGCTGCACCACTACAGATTAATATTCTGTGAACTAGACAAGGATGAAAAAAGTCTTACTGGATAAGGGCTCTCAAATATAAGTTAATTCCTGATTTGAAAAACCATTCTGTTTATGAGTCAGTAAAAGGGGAATACTTCCTGTGCTGATTGAAGACCTCAAGGATAAAATCCATTCATGATTTTGTAGCTCTCAAACTGTTTCTGAAGACCCTGTAAGCAGCTAGATAAATAGGAAGAGAGAGATTGATTTTTCTGTATTTATATTCTGTAGACACAAACATAAAAAATTCTTACCCTCTTTGCTTTCCCGTTAACTTCAAAATACCAGAGATTTTGTAAACTACACTCTTGCTTGCCTTGAGTGGAGAATTTTGTGTTGCAACCCTCCCATCCTCCGGTGAATTTTGAGTGTTCCTTTTATCACATATGAATCCTTTAGAAGATAAACCAATCATTCTCTTTCTATTATCTAACCCTTTCTACAGTAAGTGGTGCCTTTTACTTCACTCAGTATTGAAAGAGAATGTGCAAGATATGACACTGAAACATTTTGAGACTCGGTTTGTAAATGAGATGTGAAGGGCCTCCTCCTCACTCCTGATGCCTGTGTTCTGAGCACATTGGCAGTAAAACAGTGCAGCTTTTTTTCTTTCACCACTAGAAAAGGAGTAGCCCTTTCCTGTGGGGCTTCCTGGGTAAGAATTCAGAAATTGAAGCAGTCTGTCATGTTGTCCACTGGATTCCCCAGATACCTAAGAGAGACATATTTGAAAACAAATTTCTTTGTCAGATGAAAAGAAATCCTGTCTTGAAGTGTGGCTGCTCTTGAAGGGAACTCTAAACTTCTAGAAGCTGTCATTTTGCAGTGTTCATTATCAGCCTCATTGCTATTCAACAGACAGTTTGGGACTGCAAAAGGAAAGCTGAGGCTCTGTAGGAGTAGGCACATTCCTGTACTGTGCATAGATCCTCTTTTCTGTGTGTAACATTATCAGTACTGTAAGAAAAAGCTGTAAGTGTAGCCATGTCACTGCAAATGCTGAGGCCTTTCAAGCGTATTTTATCAGATGCTCTCTATCTCAGGGTACAAAGAGTATATGTTAGGATTACTGAAGAGATTTCTTTTCATCCAAACAATAAACAAAAAAAAATAAGTAAAGCAACCAAGTGAAATAAAAGATATTCCTAGCTTGCCAGCCAGACAAAAGCATTTTAGTTCTTTCTCCTCCATTCAGTTTTTCTGTATGTCTATGTTTACCACAATGCTTAAGTTACCCAAACCTAGATATCTCCTATTTTGCCTCACTTTATTATTGTAGCTAAAAGCAATTTATATGGAAACAAGTAGTTCATATATAAAGCCTGCAACTGGAACTCACCTAAATAGTATCAATAATCTTCTGAGATGCAGCTTTTATTTATTTTGAAGTTTTATCCTTTCTTTCTGCATTGTAAGGCTGTGATTGCCCTCCTTTGGCATAAAATCAGTTGTGAAATGGAAGGGTAGTGGATTAATAATAAACAATTTGCTGTTTATAGAATATGTTTTTAAAAAATTAATAATTTTTCCTTAACTGTTGGATGATTGCACTAGTTCCATCGAGCCTCATGGAAAAAAGCACTTTAGGTTCTACTCTTAGGTTCAGGATGTCAACAATCCACTACTGAGGCTCTTTTTTAAGAGTTTTATTAACGTATGCAGCTTTAAGTTACAATTAGCTTTTGCTTCACAGTCAGTCAGAGGCAAGACACAAAGAATTCTGAGGTGGCCAGAAAAATGCTAGAATAGCTTGACCTGGCTTTTGTACCAGTGAAGTTCTGAGTCCCAGGATGTGTCCAGTGTTACAGAAAGGCAACTGTCGCGGCCCCCCCTTACTGGCTGCTTTTATAGTGGATCTGAATGGGTTATGGGGATATTTCAGGCTGAATTCATGCCCTTACCCCAGAGTACAGCTGAGGTGGAGGCACCAATATCTGAAGGTAATTGCTCAGCTACAGCAGCCAAATGCCACCGACATAGAAAATTGTTGATTTATGTCACACAAAGGCAGCATGGAAAGCAAGCACCTGGGTCAAGTGTGCTTTTTCAATTTTTTTCCTTTACTTTCCTCCTGTGTTCAGTCACAAGAAATGATACAAAGCCAGCCTGAAGAGTGGAACTGAATGTTTGCAGGAAGATTGTCAATTTTAAAGCAGACTCAGGTGTAGATGTAATGGCCATATCAGAAAAGAAGTTTTACTCCCTTCCCAGCTGAACCAACTGTGGCTACTCCAAATAATCCTAGAGGCAGCATAAACACAAAGAGGAAAGTCTGTGTCTTTAATACTTGGGCTTGGGAGACTTTAGACTGGCATTTTGCTTCATCAGAACACTTACTACTCTCTTGATTAAAAGCATGAAAGAAAAATTTTAAGAGGCTGCATTGGACTCCTCTGTTATGTACGCGCTGTCACTGTTCATAACATTGAAACTATAAACTTCACAAAATTTCCTTTTTCACACTTTTCAAAGAGCTTCCAGCATAACACAGTGTTGGACCAGCTACATTCAGTATCTTGTATGATCAGCCCCTGATGTGTCAGGAAACTTGAGGAGTGTAACAGAGTTCTTCTGTGTTAGAAGCACAGTATCATCTGCTGTCACACTGGGAGGAAGAAGGTAAAAACCCCGACAAGTGAGAACCTCAAAAAATTCTGAGAATGTGAAAAAACAAAATCTTATAGCTTTCTAACTGTGGAATAAAAGATATTATTTTGAAGCAGAGGATATTCTAGCTACCTTCCAAACAAATCAGCACCCTTGTCATCCTCTAGTAAGGCTGTCCCAAGGATTTAATTGATTATTGAAGAGGTTCTACAGTGACTTGGTGTGAGCTGTTCTGCTCATCAAACCTGTCAGGACAGGTTTTGAAAGGTAAGGGTAGATAAAATTCTCAGTTGTTATCTATTGTGACTAATGTGCATTCATTGAACAAAACCAGTTTTTAAATTTTACCGAAGTTTCTTCATTTTTAAAAAAATGTAACTGCATTTTAAAAGACTGAAAGCTATGAAGCCACACTAGGTTATTGGTATTTATCTTACGCATAATTTAAACTTTTTGCCCTATGGAGAGGATGAAAGTGTATGTTTTAACTTAAGACTCAAACATTTTTGTATCCAGAGGACAGAGTAATCATCTGATTAATGGCTGTAACATCACATAACGTGAACGTATGTTCCAAGACTTCAGACAATGTTGATTATTTTTTCCCTTTCATATATGGAATATTAAACACTCAACTTCTTCCTAATATTCCTTCAAGTATAAACAATGCTACTTTTAATTAAAATAACATGTTAAGGATAAAACTGAGTGTGTAAAGATCAGATATGACTTCCTTTCTATAGTTATCTTCCAGGCATTATTACTAGGATTTTGTGAGGGAAGAATTAAGTAGAAAGTAGGGTTTAGTTCTGTTATGTGAATCACATCATTAGGAGATAATACTATATTATTTTTCTGAATTGACAATGAACATGATCACCTTAACAGGCTTCTTTTGATTCAGTATTTAAAATGATAAGTGAAGGATGTGTTAGGAATAAAATAGAACCACAGGTGGTGTTTTGGTTTCCTTGTCCCACACTTCAAACACTGAGAATAAATTAACGGATAAAAAAGTCTACTTGAAGTTTGGAAAAGACTTTATTAATTGCTAAAATATTTAGTTTCCTGGTTTGAGTCTGAATTAGAAGCTTCAAATCATAAATGAAATCTCTCAAAATAGCAAGATATTAAGTTAAATGTTAACCATTGCTTAATCATGAGTTTGCTTCTAAGTAGCGGTAACACTGAGACAGGCCGCGAAGTCTTTCAAATTCAGGCGTAAATTAATAGACTTAATGAACCTTTTTCCCTGGTTTATTGAGGACATTTTTTCGTTCTCAGGCTCAGGGTTCACTTTATTGTTGACATGTACGTGGCTGCATCATTTGGAGAGCTCGGGTGGGCCAAGGCAGGTGTCGCCCGCGGCCTCGCCGCGGTGGGGAAGGCCTCAGCACCAGAGGGGTTCTGCTTGTTTGACAAAACTCCTCCGTGTGCTCCTCCACGAAAAGCTGGAGCTAATTTCAAAAGTCAGACAAATGACAGGCAGGGGAGCGTGCTGTGCTCCCTGCTGTGCCAGCGTGGCACTGATTCACCAGGGGAACAGATGACTTTTTGCTGAGGCTGGAAAGAAAATATGTGGCAGAGCTGATTCCTGGCATGAGAGCGGGGCAATGCATCAACTGCAAAAGCATCAGTGCTGTATGTTCTGTGGCCTTCAGCTTTGACTGCAAACTATCTGCCTCTCTCTTTTTAGGGCTGAAAGATTGGGATCCCTGCCTTCTGCAGGAATTAGTGTCAGCTGAGCTCAGAGCAGTGGCTGTCATTGCCTTCCACATGAACTGTCAGCCCAGACTGTGGTGATCTAACTGATCACCTGCTTGAAAAAACGTGGTGATCAAAAATCCTGTATAACCAAAGTCCTGGACCAGAATTCCTTGTTTGGGAACTAAAGAGCTGACATTATGCCAGTAGTTTGACAAGACAAGGTCTCATTAAAGTGATTATTGTCATGTAATGATTAGGGTCAATTACATTTGCAGGCACTCTGAGATGTCTAGCTGCTGCTTGGATATAGAAAAACTTGTATAAAGCTAAGCCTTGCTTAAAGAAGAAATAGAGTTCAAAGTGGTGTATAGAGGAATAAAAAGGGCATTTATGCAAGAGGCGATAAACTAAAAGAGCTGAAAAGATATAAAGATAGATGAAAATAAGTATGTGAATTGCTTCTGAAAAAAAATTAAGGTGTGGTAGCATCTATATCAATTGTAACAACGCAATTTATGTTTTAACAATTCCATTCATGTTTATTTTCATCTAGTTGTATGTCTTTTTCTAGTATGAAATATTGCATATTTTTTCTCAACTGTTCCCTGTAATAAGACATTTGCCATAGTATTACGAGATAATAATAACTTTCTCTGACAATGCATCTCTCTCACTCTCCATGTTTTCTGGGTGTTTTATTTGCCCTTTAATATTTTTGACAAGTGGGTTTAGACCAGAATAACAAATCTGCATATTTTAACTGAGAAGGTCATGTAGAGGGATTGTCCTGTTTGAACTGCATAGAGATTTGAAAACCAGTCCCATTGAGTTAGTAGAAGGAGTAAAGGATTTGAACAATGCATAGTCACTTTTTATTCATCTGTCCTGCAAGGAAAACTTTAAAATAGACAGTAACATAATGGTGTGTTACTCTCATGTATTTGTGTATAGGTGGCAAATTAGCAGGGGAGGGAGAAAACCAAGGCTTTGATCTTAAAGAAATAGGAAGAATGCTGAGACAAAATGTTCCTGACTATTTAAATATGTGGTAAAAAGTAAAAAAAAATATATATTTCTTTTATTTTTAAGAAGGAGGTAATGATGACAGGCTGAGGAGTCAGCACAGCTGGATGGGCCAAATAAAATAGCAGCATCTGGCAGATACATCTACATTGAACACTGAACTCAGATTCACTGCTGAGCTTCTTTATAGCTCACTCCTAATCTCCAACATCTGGGTTAAGCCAGCTGTTCCAAGGCTTTTAGTGCCCACCATAGCTGCTGCTGGCTGGCAAAAGCAAACATAAAACATGGGTGGATTAAAAGGGCAAGGTGCTACCTTTTCCTTCAACCCAGCTGCCTCAGCTGTATGAGTGCTTCCTTTCTCTGCTCCAAGTCAAGCTGGGATTTCCACAATTATACGAGTAATTTGAGATAATTTTAAAGTTTTTCAGATCAGTGTTTGAAAGCACTGGTGGGTGTGCTGATTGCATGTCCCATTATTTTAATGGGTAGATTCATTTGCTGCTTGGTTACTTGTAGAGAGTGGTGGTGTGCCAGTGATGGTAAGATACTGATGACTTCTGACTTCAGGCAAAAATGTGTTTCAGTGCTTGGTTTTGTTAAAAGCCTGTTCTTCACTATATCTGGGGCTATGCATGCTTTTCACTTTATAGTTTCTTTGAATATGAGAATAAATAATAAATTATCATTAATAAATTAGCAGGGGTTGACATAAGAGTAAGTGCAAATGATGGATTTCTATGTAACCCATAGGGTATAATCCTGGATCCATTGTAATAAATGACAGAGGTCTGAATCTTAAATGGAAACAATTTTATAAAAAATATTTCATTGTCTTAACTAGACATTAAACTAACATTGACTTAAGCCTTCCGTCACTGAGTTGAATTGAAATTAATGTGAGTGGGAACAGAAAAAACCTACTATTGAGAAAAAAAAATATCTTCAGTTGAAATTATTGATGTGGTCTCATGCATTTTATGGGTTATGCTTACGTAACACATTACCAGTAGAAATAGAGGTGATGGAATGGCCACCAAGGTTATTAAGGTGCTGTTTGTTGTATTGCTCTGAGTAGATTGGTTGATTTCAGATTAAGCTAACTTAATGGAGCTGCTAGTGTAAGTACAGTGAGCATGATTTAGTCCTTGACACATACATATTTATGTATTGTTGTGTTGTGGAGCGCTACTTCAGGCCATGATTATTCCATTAAGTCCTTGCATTCATTCAAATATTTCACATGCTGCTTTGTATTTACAAAATGTTACCCAGGCCTTGCAAGACCTAATGAATTTTTAATTGTGAGCCAATGATACAGGTTTCTGCAAATACTCAAAGTCATCCATCATTAAATACATTTTACAAAACAATTTTCTTTTGCTTACTTGAATCTTACCTCCCTTTTTCTATCTTATCACTTAACTTCATTAAAATATTAAACATAAGTTACTCAGCTTTTGAATGCCCTCTGTAATATCAAAATTCTGACTGAATACTCATTTACATGCAGCCAAATCTCAAGCTGATTGCCATCTCATTATGTGTCTGGAAAATCCTTAGCGCATATGAATTTTACTGTTTTGACTCATTTGCCTTCATACTCTTTCCTTGAAAAATGCACATAGAGGTTATGTGGAAAAAAAGGGGCTTGTTCTTTACATTGTCTAATGTAAGTAGATAATCCAATCTACCATACTGGTTTCACCATTCTAGTAAAAAAAAAAAGATTTTTTTTTTCTATCTAAAATATTTTTATATGAAAAAAATATTTTTGGTGAGCAGTGGTGTTAGAGGAACTACACTTGCCCTTTTCTCTATTAATGTTCTTCTTTTGCTATTGCTAAAGTAGAGGGTGTGTTTGTATTGCATTTTATACCTGAGATGCAGGGCAGCAAATGTGACCATCAGAATATTCTTCTTGTATTTTGAAAGAGCAATTAAACCTGTCAAATTTGGACTGCAAGATCAGTACATGCATTCCTGGTTAGGATTATAAAAACAATCTATGAGAAATGAGACGTTACTTCTGAAATTTTGGCAAAATATATATTAAAGAAAAAAATTAAATTTTCATACTATGATACACAGTGTAGTGATAAGTGACACTGTTAAGTTGTAAGGGAGATTTACCAGCGGAAAATTATAGCTTTTCCATAAATTTCAGTGATCTTTAAATTTTTACATAAAACTCCTGCTCCAATGCTTGTTGCATTCCTTAAGCCTTTTTCAGATAGACAAGTGCAAGAATACAATTTAAGTACATTAATCAGCTTTTCCAAATGAAAACATTAGCCTGTGAGTTCTTGGTGTTGACAGAAAACAAAGCATAGTAATTTTGTTCTTTCAAGATTATCAGGAAGTTTCGTAACTAAAGCAGAGATAGAATTAGAAACTGTTTAATTTTGGAGAGACAAATTGGTACCAACCATTATTTAATGAAGCCTGTAATTCAGAGTTGCTCAGAACAATAAAATAAAGGTAAAGGAATGTAGTCTATTATTTTATTTTCATATGAGTTGTAGTGTTTCTGATTTTTTGGAATGGTGGTGCAAAATCCTCTTTGCAACTCAAAGTGCATTATCAAATACAATATTGACTAAAGTAGAATAGATTAAGGTGCTTATAAAACTCATCAGCAGCTTTGCTTTCCTTAATTGTTATAAAAATTGTGTGAAATAAACTATCCATTGATATTTTGGGGTCTAAGTTGTAGAGTAACATGATGGGGTATAGAAAATTTTGGGCAAAGGCTTTTTTTTATAGCTGATATTCTCCTTTCAGGTCTGTCTGATGCCTTAGAGCAGCAAGCAGGTGCAACGTCATGGAGTAATAGTGGGGATATGGAATTAAAAAGTCCTGCTTTAGGATACATTTGAGAAAACAGCCAAGTTCAGCAGAGGACCTCAGTGCCTGAAGAGACATTTCATGTGAGTACCCAGCCAGAAGGATGGCTGTACTCCAAGGCTTTGCCAGTCTTTCAAGGGAGAAATCCAGATGTTCTCAGCTGAGTAGAACCTTTGACAGAAAACAAGGGGATAATATGGAATTAGATATAAAAAAACAATATTTGTTTATGCAATACAGGGGAATAATTTCTCATATGAATGATAACTGTTTGTTTACACATTCTCCTTCTTTATTTAGACTAACTGCAAGGTCTTCCAAATTTCAATCTAAGATTCAGTTGGGTTTGGGTTTCAAGCTCCAGAAGTTCACTGAGGTCTATCCCCTCTTTGTGGGCAGCTGTTATATCCCTGGCACTCTGAAAATCTTGAAGCAGGTTCAGCTAGGTTAAATATCTTCCTTTTTACATACTCATGAGTCCACATAGAAAAAAGCTTTCCAAAATGCTTTTGAAAATAATTGATAAAGGAAGACCTCTCTAATTTACAATGTTGTCTGAATCTGGATTAGAAGCCATCGGCCCTTTAAAAACATAATTCTCTCTTTTTACAAAATTGGTAACCCACAAAACCAAACCAACCAATGAAAATCCTAAATGACTTAAAATCCTTTGTGAGCAAAGGGACTTGACCACAGAATAGTAGTATTGATTTCATCCCCTTTGTTTCTCACTAGAGATTACTTTTTATTGCACATGCTCATAGATATTTTTGGTGGAAATACACTGAAGCACGTGGGTTTTTGACATCCAAATCAGTGTTGGAAATATCCACTGTGTACCTAGAAATTTCACTATGGAAATGGCCAGTGGGTTCTTTTTTAGTTAACTCAACAAGATTCATAAAAGCAGCAACAGGGTTAATTTATAAAACCTCTTAACTATTATTTTTCTCTTGAGAAAATAAATTAGATTGGACCATGCCCTTGTGAGTGTACAGGAGTTAGGGCTACAGTATTACATTGAGAAAACCCTCTGTTACATTATGTAACATTTAAAGCCAGTGTTTATAGATATAAAGGTGTAGCTGAAATTCAGTTAAGGTTGAAATATACTGTCTTTTTAAATGTCTCTTCAGCAATTTGACTAGCTGTAATGTTTAATATTTTTTGTAAGAATATAAAAGGATGGTATTTTTCAAATGCCTGAAGTATAGGGAAAAAAATGAAAAAGGTTGCCTTTTCAGAAACCTTTCTTCAACTTTTTCATTTAGACTTTTAGAAAGGGCAGGGTTATGCAAACTCAAGAAACAAATAACAAAGAACAGTAGAAATGATCTTCCCGAAAGTAAGGAGGGGAATATATTCAGTTCCACACACTTAATGAGGGAATTATTTGTTTTTCCCTAAACAGGAAAATCTATTCTCGAGAAAAAAAACTACATTTTAATAAATTAGGTAAAAATTTGACTGTGACTCCATAAAATTTGAGGAACAGTAACTAAAAACTATAAATGACACATTTTTGCCCTGGACAGGTTTACCTCTAGATTGTTACAAAATTCAGTGTTATATTGGAACTTTAAAAATATTTATATAAATTATTTGGGTGAGGGGTCTGAAATGAAGGGGGGAAAAAAAGCTCAAAACAAAAAAAGAGTTGATTGCATAATGGCACTAGCAAGTATCTCAATATTATTCAAATACAATTTGCTGTGGGTGACTACAGAATAATGATTCTAGTGCTAAAATTAAAGAGGAAAACTTTTTTCTCAGGAAAATGACTTCAAACCTTGGCTCTTAGGGCTGACCTTGTGTAAGTGGTAACTAGTGACACGAAAAACTTCACCATTAGGTAAATGTTCTGCTATGGAGGGACTCTGTAAAGCAATAAATTGCTCCAACACACATCCATGTCAGGGATTCTGTGAATTAATAGACTGTTTCAGTAATTTAACAACATGGATAAATTTCCATCTGTGGGAAGTTCTTGAAAAATGATGACAACACGAATAAAATCTAAACAATAAGAACTGTAGCACAAATAACTTGTGATGGGATCCAGCGTGAACCACCAAGAAGCAGAATCATTTTATTGCAGGAAAGCCTGTGCTGCAAATTCTAATAGCAAGAGAAATGAAGCTATAGTAGACACATGAAGATTTAGCAGGTGGAAATCATATTATGCCAAGGGATATTTTTCTTGTTTTTAGAACGCCCACACTCCTAGTAACTGATATTAGTGTTACATTTCTGTATGCAGAAAAAAAATTGTCTTTGGAAGGATTTCTCTGAAAATTTATGTTGCCTTTCTGCTGTCTTTTCTGATATTACTTACATGCTATATTTCAAAAATAAATATTCTGTGTGACAGAATCTGAATTTTTCAATGTACTAGTAATATGTAGCAATGTCACAATAAAAGTAAAGGTTTGATGTTTCCATGTTATTAAACTTCAATTTAGTTCTTCAAAGTTATAAAATACTGAAATTCTCCACATATTTAAAATTTGAACACTTAAAAAATACCTTATTGATGATAATATCTTATAGCATTGGTGTATTAGATCTTTTAATCCAATTTAACAAAATGTGGAGAACTTTGAGTAATTAATTTTCTAGCATTTTAAATTACTCATATAATTTTTATTATTAATACATTGTGGTTTCAGAAATTATCTTTTATAACACAGCAATACTAATAGATTTCTTAACCTAGGCTAAATGAATGTTTATGCTTGATAGTCCATCCCATTTGGCAAAACTCTAAAATCTCAGTACATTATTTTTTGGATAGTCTAAATTATTCTTGTAATATATTCTAGCTTGGATTTATATAGTTTAGTGAACACTAAAGTGAACACTAAGTGAACCCACTTTTCTCATCAGGTTTGCAGCTTTTTAAGGTTGCACTCCTTCCATGCAGTTCCCTTTGAGCTTCAAATTGTGACATGTAGAGAGAACTACAGAGATTCTGTTTGGGGATAGATTTCCAGATGCACCTTTTGCTTTTTTATTTCTCTAGGTACATGGAGCCAGTCCTGTGAAATGCTGTGCGTTTCTTAATTTCAGTGGGAATTGACAGTGTAGTACAGAGTGCAGGAAGGCTCAGAAGTACCTCCTAAAACTATGGATGGAGAAGAAAACATCAGACTAATCTGGAGCTCCTGTGACTTGTGTGTATGATCCAAGTGTTTTAAAAGTAAAAACGGAAAGATACACAGCTTTACAGGTAACACTGATGCCTCAGGTTTTAACTTCTATACTTTTTAAATCTTACATTGCCCAGTGTGTAACTCTGAAGTTTCCTGTAGCCTGCTCACTTCTGTTCTCCAGACATAACAAAGCCTCTCTGGGCCTGCTCCCCAGGGACACCCAGGCTGTCCTGGGCCCAAAAATGTGTAAACCAACGTCTTAGAAAGGGGGTGAGCTCGGGGAAATTACATCATTAACTGAAGCTTTAATTGGAGAATTAACTCTGATATGCAAATTAACGAAACCTATAAAAGTGTGGGGAACTCGTGACTCGGGGTCCGTCTTGGGGTCCATTTTTGGATGTAGCCTTTGGCTCCCAGGGTGTACCTTTGAAGGCCTTTCAAGTAAATACCCACATTTATTCCCTTATTCCTGTCCAGTCTCTCTTTCTAGGTAGCCACTCAAGGCATCAACACCAGGCTTTTCCCAGTTGCCTAAATTGTCAAAGTTCTTTTTATCCAACTGTTGTGTTTCTACTTAGGTTGGTATGTTGGTATGAACAAGCTATGCTTCACCTTGTTTATAGTAGTGATTATATTTTTCCAGTATTCACTTAAAATGTTTCAAGTGGACTACACCTTATAAAAAAATCACTGTGAATGCTTAGTTTTATATTAATTTTTATCCATATAAATTAAAACAAAACAAACATCTGGAAAAAAAACTTACAACAATAACTTAAAATACTAAAATATTTACTTTTGTGACCACTGGACAATCACAAGGAGCTTCCTGAATCTGCTTGAGTTTCTGAGGGAGATTTAACTTGTTGCTTTCCTGTATGTTTCATTTAAAGGGTGCATGCTGTGTGCCAGGAGTGGAGAATGGCTACATTTCTTCCAGTTAATTCTTAAACCCTGAGAGGGTTTTTGTTGTTTTATTTTCCAGATGCCTGAAAAACTTTCTGTTAGTCAGTCTGGGTACAAGACAATGTACTGTCATGGGACTGAAAGTGAATTTTGATTATGTACTCAAAGTATTGTCATGATACAGGGCTGGTGGTTGTTTAGTATTTGTTATGGTATAAGAAGGGATCACCCTCATCAGTGAACTGATGAACAGGGTAATTCAAGGAAGAACTGACATTGCTTGAGGCCAAAATGCTGAAATGTTCTTCAATAGAATTATAACCACACGAGAGAATTTTGGAGAATGAATAAAGGTCATTTGGTCCAGCAAGACATATTCTTTTTAGTAGACTGTTTCCCCAAGGATGATATCTAATTGTTTCTTGAATGACACTGGTGCTTTTTGCCTCTACAATTTTGCCTGCAGGCTGTTCCAAGTATTTATTATTCTCTACATGAAAAGGTGCTTTCTGATGCTGAATTTATTTTTTAATTTCCAGGTAAGTTCTCTTGTCCTATAATCTGTGTTGGAATGTAAATAATAATAATTTGAGTTAACATATCCTGTGGCAGTTAAGAATTCATATGCTTCAAAAGAGACACTTCTACCCTGTCCTTAAATTTAGATGCCCATATTTATATTCTAAGTAACCACAAACTGCATAACAAATGGTGGCAGGGCTCTCCCTTGAAAGATTTCACATCAGAATGAGTCTTATTTCCCTGAATGTGCTTTACTGATGTTGTTGATGCTCGGTCCCCCATTGACCAAAAACCTGTCCAATACAGAACATCTGATAACACTTGATGTCTTTTTTAACATCAGCTAAAGGGAAGAAAATGCAAGATGTACTTTAAACTTATTTCGACAGGCAGGAAAATGAGAGGCAATAGCTGGGGACATAACAGTAAGAGTTCACTAACTCCTCCTTTGTTCTTTTTTAAAACAACTCAGTCTTTAGTTTTGGAGGACTTTAAAGATAAATCAGATTGTCTACACTGCCTAACTTTTAACAGTATCAAACCTGGGTTACTGGCCTTAAAGGAGGGCTGCCTAATCTTCCTGAGTCTTTACAGTTTTTGCCCAGTACTGGCCAGACAAGCCAAGAAGCTGATTTTGCAGTTCAGTCACAGTCCTATTCATGTGGGGTTTTTCACTGTGTCAGCTCCAGAAAAGCAGCCAAGACAGTGTTTATCTGGGTGTAGCACAAACTACTGCTGTAGCAGCAGCATCATGGTCTCTATGCCACATTTCTTTTTGGTCTGGAGACAGAGAAATCAAAGCTTCTTCCTCTCTTACTGTTCCCCATCCAACCACCCAGCCCTAGTTCCATCCATAATTATTTTTCAGTTGCAGACTCCATACTGGGCTTCAGATGGCCCAAGTTGACAACTCCTCAACACAAACAACAAGAAAAATCAGTTTTTCTCCCATTTCTGAGAAGCTTCTTCAAGCTTCATACTGAAAATAGCCACAGAACACCATATCATCCCCTGTGGCAGACCCTGCTAGCACTCTTCTTCCATCATCCTGGATTTCAGATTAGTTGGGGGTCTGTATTATCAACACCTCCACAGACATGAGAGCCAGGTTTTACAGCTGATGAGCTGCAGGTGGTTTAGGAAAGGAAAACTGAAGAACTGAAAGAAAAAAGAAAAATTGTCATGAGTTAAGCACTAAGATATTGCTGTGTACAGATTATGTGAAAAACTATAGAAATGCATAAAAAGCCTCCACCCTGGCTCTGAGCCATAGACACTGACCCTCTGTGGAAGATCTATAAATCAAGTCCTACTACACATGGACAGAGTTGTGTAAAGGGGGCAAACAGATGTCAAATTAACGTGTTTATTTAGAGACTTTAAATATACCAGGCTTTAGGGAGGACTTTGACATTTCTAAGAATTATTCTTCACAACAGAACGAACATCATACCCCCACTCTTTCTGCTGGATAAACAGCACTCAAATCAAGGTCTTCAATTTGTAAAATAACAAACAAACAAGAAAAAGGCATGACCAGTTTCCAGTCCTGAAGGAGAATTCCTTCCCTGGCTATGAATGCTTGTATTAACTAGTTTTCCAACGTGCATTCAAGATAAGACAGCTTCAAGCTGTTCTGAATAACCATTTTATTGAAGTGATTTCAGACACAGACAGTCTCTACTGAGACACTCTTATCCCTCGTGGAACAACAAGAACAATCATGATAATTACTTCAAATCATTTTTACATGGGAAGACAGAGCTCCATGAATACATCCATGGCAGAATTTGTGCCATCTTCAATACTTTAATCATCCATCTAGTCTAGAGTGCCATGCAATATTGTAAAGCATCCTTGTAATATACTGGTCACAAAAAACTTGACTTAAAATTTTGAGTCTTGCATACCAGTGCCTATTTCTGATCATGGGAAGCTGGCCTTACTTCATTGCCAGTAATGAATGTGAACATAGGCTGGAGTTTGTGTCAGAACATGTCTGGAGAATAAATTAATTACAAATCATAATGGCATTGACTGTTTGATTTACACTGCCATCCTAACCAGTGTCTTGAGGTTAACATAGAAGTTGAGTTGCTCCACATGATCTTCTTTCCCCATCCATGCTAAAATCTAGGGAGGCTAAGGGACAAGGCAGTGCACAGATATCTTGCCAGAGCTCTCTCAGTGAAACCATTTTCACTAGGTGTGCAACAAAACTGGTGTAAAATGAGAGAAAAATTAAATATTATAAAACAGCATTCCTTTTTTATTTAATTGGAAAATAATGTGAGATAACAAGAGTAATTATTTTTTTCCAGCTAGTGAAACTCATTAAAATGAATTTGCAGAAATTTCTATCCTGTTGCAAGAAAGAGAAAGGAAAAAAAAAATTAGAAAAATTACAGAATGGATAAAACAGCATAGTGAATTCCAGCAGAGATTGAATACTCAACATGATTTTAAACTTATTTTCTTTTTTTAGGCTTCAGGTTAGCAGAGACTATTTTATAAAAAACCACCCTCTATGTAGCTGATTTTGTTTAAGCTCTAAATTAGTATCATAGCACAAGACACATGGTTTTAGCTTATAACTGTATTTTCAAGATATCTCTATATTTGCCTAGGAGAAGGTAACTGAATTTCAGTAAATCAATGTTTCACATATATCTAGAGGCCATGTTTTAACTGAATATGCATTCTCTTTAGCCATATTAACAAGGCTTGCTTTCACAGGTGTAAAACAGGGTCAGTTATGCTAATAAACCCAGAAATTATTCCCCTGTGAAGACCAAAACACTGCCAGGAGCAAAGAAATTGATAAGATTTAGCCAGAAATTGAATATGACATGTTTTTTGCATCCTGAAGTGATGCATTGACCTTCCTTGTCCTTCCTGAAGTCTTAATATTTAGAGTTTCTTAATTCACTTAAATGAAATTCTTTATTTTCTTAAATATGACTTAGTTTTGAGCTAAAGCTAAAAGGGAGATGCTACTTTAAAATAAGATTCTTTTTGGTTTATGTAAGAGAATTGTGATTTTATTGTTTTTAAATGACTGTTTTGTTTTATAACATACGTTTATGCTCACACATCACAAGGATTTGTAACAAGTGACCTAACTTAACAGTGATGTTTAATTTTGTATCCTTTTATCTTCAGGTAGACTGGAACAGCTAGTGCAGATTTCAGTCTGCCTAAAATAATTTTTCTCTACTGGATGAAGCAGATTATTACAAGGTAATTTAAAATATATATAGAAAATGAGGAAAAGTTGTTTACAGCAAATGCATTTGTTAACCCTCTGATAATTGCCTACAGTGTTTTGAAGATATAAACACAAATATGCCATGTGAATTTATGCATGAATTTCATCTAAGAATATCTCAGACTTGTCCTAATAACTAGAAATGCATTTTCTAAAGCAAATTGTTATCTGGGAATGAATTGCACGTTGGCTTCATCCTTCCTCCCGCAGTCACTTGTGTATCTCCAGTCGCTCACTCTTTATGCTTTTCCCTTTTTTTTTGAGCAAATTTAACAGCTGTGGAAACAAACAGGGCACACTTGGCAAAAGTAGAGACCAGATGCCAAACTCTGCAATGCTTGTTCTCGCAGCATCAGGCAGGGCTGCTGCTAACTCCTTGGTGTCACCTCTGCTGGCTCCTTTTCCAGTTTTGCTACTGGCAGCAGCAGAGGTGCATCGGGAGATGTTGTCAAGGTCCTGCAGCTGTGGGGCCGTCTTGGCTCCTGTGTCCATCTTTCTCTTTTATATTTAAATGTTATTTTTGCATGCAATAACATTAATTACTCGAATATAGCTAATATTTCTCTCAGCGTTCATGGGGATGGGGAGAAAATAACTTTGCTTTCCGTATGAGCAGATGTTTTCTATGATTAATTGCTGTCTTGAATTTGGGGGAGATTTGGTTCCTCTTTAATGGGGCACAAAAATATCGGTTGACACCTGGCTGGCAGTGCTGATGTGCTCTGAGAACCTGTGGCATTTTGGTTAGACTGTGTCTGGATGTGATGTGGGCTCACATCAGTGTGGGGGGAAAGGAGAAGGTAAGAGTTCTTCTCTGGCCTCGTTCATCGTTGGTTCTGCTCTAAATTACAAGTCACCCTAGAGAGGTCCAGAGAGCAACTAATTCCACATGCTGTTAATGGCCTGTGAAATAAATCTGGCATCCCAGAGAGAGAGGGAATGAAAGAGGAAGCTGAAGGGAGAATACATTATCCTCCTCTCTCTGGCAACCAGTGATAGGACACGAGGAAACGAAATGAGGCTGCTTCAGGGGAAGTTCAGATTGGACACCAGGAAAAGGTTCTTCACTGAGAGGGTGGTCAGTCACTGCAACAGCTCCCTGGGAAGGTGGTCTTGGTACCAAGCCTGATGGAGTTCAGGAAGTGTCTGGACAACTCACATAGTCAAATTTTTTACTTTTAATTAGTTCTGTGAGGAGTAGGGAGTTGGGCTCTGTGATCCTTATGGGTCCCTTCCAACTTGAGATACTCAATGATTCCATGCCAGCTAGAGTGTGTTGGGGAACATATCCTTGGCAAAGACTGGGCTCTGAACTCAGATAATGCTGCTGTATGCTTCCTCATTTACAATCACATATAAATGGAAATTTAGACCTTTATGACTTTGGTATTGTGCTGTAATTTGCTACTGTTGTGTGACTAATACTGGAATTTGTTTGGAAGCTAATAATCCTTCTCTACCCAGCGTTTGTTCTGGCTGGAAGTTTCTTCTTGTTCCAGAAGTTACTTTTTGTTTTTCTACGGCTTCAGTGTTCATGGAGCATTGCTCTCTGATTTGCAAATTAGCTTTTTACAGATAATCCATGCTGTCCTGTGGCTGTTTGTCTTCCTGTCCACTCCATCAGTGGCAGTCTAGACTTCACCAAGACTTTAGCCTCCCAAACTGTCTCATCAATTCTTGACACACGAATAGATATAAATTATGTGCCTCTCCTGAACTGAGGTGGTGGTAGTGGATTCTCTCTACCACCAGGTGAAGCCCAAAATCTTTCCTTCCTTTCTGATTTAGGAAAAAATGTGGAACAAATCAGGGGAAGAAGGTGAACATATAGAGTGTTCTTCATGTGGGTAAGGAGATGAGTTTATGTGCTAGGCTCTGAGGTGGTCAGTGAAGGGATCCAGCAGAAAAAAAAAGGATGTAATGCTGGTTTTGAGGAGACTGAATGTGCAATGGGAAGATTGGCATCTGAAGACATGGAGGCTTCCATTGCAGAAGGAATTTAGGGACCCCTATTCTTGACTTGCCCTTCACACAGCAATCAATAACCAGAAATTGGTGTGATTACTGGTCCATACCTATCAGAGAGATTTATCTGAGTCAAAAGGCTTTGCATATTTGTTTTCACTGTGCCAATTTCCATTGTTGTAACATTTCTTACTTTTTTTTTAGTGAGAATGTGATTACTTTTTCCATATGCAATTGTTTGAATTGTCAATTTTACTAAAATGTAGCACTGTTTAAAATCAGAAATGGAAAAATACTATTGCTTCATAGTTAACTTTGATGTGTATTAATGTTCTATCTTTCCCTTATAAAGAAGCCAAAGTGAACATTGTTCTTTTCAGCAGATATTTGTAGTCATTTCAATGACTTATTTTGCCTAGTATTTTTTCTTATACCCAGATAGTATAATTTGAATTTACTTAGGTAGCACAATTTTGTAGTGCATTGTTGAAGGTTTTAGACTATTCTACATATTTTTCCTGTAAAAAGGAAAACACAGGGATCTCATATAGTGTTTATGACATGCATCAGCAAGCTACTAAAAAGCACAGAACTGAGATGCTGTACGACTTAATAAATCCATTTGTTATCATTTTAGTAGTTTTAAAGTGTTGATTAACAGTGCATTTGGAAACAGGTTAGATCTAGAAGCTTTTTCTAGACTGGGATAATGAGTAGAGGGACCAAGTCACCTGGGAGATACAAAATTATTCAGGAGTGGGTGATTAAAGACCAAGCAAATAAAATACCACCTTTCTATTTTTTTAAACTCCATAGCTGTGATCAGGAATCAAAACAATATTTTAAGTATATTCATATACAACTTTTCCTTACGATAATTTCCATTTTAAAATCTTATTCTTACTTCACAACAGACTAGAAGATTGCCTAAAATTAAATAAGCCCTCTGCCTAAAATCAGAGGACAGAACTTTTACTCATGCATCAAATATGACAAAATTTTTGTGAGATGAGGCAAAAATGTTTAAAATCTATCTTTGCCTGATGCTTGTGTGCCAACTAAAGAGAGATACTTGTTGATAAGCCATATTTGGCATGCTTTTTGATGATTTTTTAAAAATCAGCTTTAGTTATATTTAGGCATAGGGACTGATCAGGTATAGGTAATATCTATCCTGGAAGTTTTACAATGGAAACAGAAATGGCACAAGTGATGTAGTGTAGTACATTTCATGTAGTGGAGTAATTTGTGGAGCAGAAAAACAAGTAAGGAAATGGGAAATGAAAAGGGTAAAAGGAAAATAAGATGTGTACAAAAATGGAAGGGATAGGATAATGTGAGTCCCAGATGGAGTTGCTGTGTGGGCAGTAGAATTTAAAACAAGATTGAAGCCAGTCACTAAAAGACTAAATGAAATCAAAATGGGTTTAGAAAGTGTTATTTTAAAACTAATCAGTAGACACCATACTAAACATCATTCTGTATAATGTAGATAAAGGTGCAAATCCTCCACAACTTGCTCTATAAGAAAAAGTAACTTGTGTCATGGAAACAAATTGATATTGAAAGGAATGCATCCCAAAGTTGTTCTTCAAAGTACTTGTTTCACAGTACTTCTATGTATGTTCTGCTTACCCACAGTGGGAATACCTCTATTGTGATGGGGCAGGTTGTATTATGATTTCAGATATATATATTTTTAAAAGGAACATTTCCTTTCAGGATAAAAAAAAAAATATTAAATTACCAGAAAATAAATACTTCTCACTTGATGAACTCTCAGGATTAAGTGTCTGTATATAGATACAAATGAATTAAAAATGTCTGTACTTCAACAGTGGTTTCTGTCAAGGTACAGAGAAAATAATTTAGCCATTATTGAAATGTGTACAGAAATCATAAACCAGTAAACAGCTATATAATTTGGAAAAAATGATTGCCGTTCTGAAGTTATTAGTCCTGGAGGCACACAGGTTTTAATTTGTCTTTGAAAATGTCTTTTCCTTCTTTAGGAGTTCAAGGTTTGCCTTCATCTTTTTATAGTTATAGTCATTACAGTGACAAATCAGGATTTGTACATGAGAATTTCTATTCACAATTCTAAAAGTTACATAATGAATGAATGGTAAACACATTTTTACACATGAGAAACGGAATATACAAACATTTCAGGAATTCTGTTTCAAATATGAAATATGGTGAAACTGTAGTCCAGTGGTGTCCCCTGTGCACTAGTGGATAACTTGTATATAAACTTATTAATTCTTGTGTAGCTACTGAATTGTGTATGGCAGCAAACATTTCCAAGATGGGGTGCAAATAAGATGTTGTAAACTTCTCAACATCTGTCCTTGTCATGACAGAAAACCTGTACACCATGGCAAACGTTCATGTAGCAATTTGCAAACAGGAATTGAAATTATTGAATGATTAAGAATTGAATGCTAAGAAATGTAAGCAGGAAGAGCAGATGGATTGGATGGGAAGCCAGTCATATTTGAGAACTGAAAGCAATTAAGAAAATAATCTCAGAAATTGTCTAATAACAATATAGACATAGAGCAAAACTCTGATATCTTACATGGATATGAAAGGAAAGAGGCAAAACTGTGAAGTGTAACCTTATTTAGCATTTCCTTAATAGGTTGCTGCAATAAAGTTTCTGGTTTTGAAGTCAGGATTCATACCTGGGTGGAATGGACACCAGTTGGACAAAATCTTTAATGTTATGTCAATGCTGTATGTTTGGTATCCTCTTTATAAAAAATATCAACAGATTAAGATAGAAAATTATTTCTTAAATCACTAGTGATTATTTTCTGGTAGTGGAGCATTATCTGGAGAAAGAATGCTGTGTAATGGCTATACAGTTTGTCTTGTGCACTTTTTGGATGGATTGCTGTAGCACTTGTTATCCTGGTCACAGACCTGCCATGGTCTATCACAGCAGCTCTGCCTTTCCCAAGTTAACAATCTGAGACCAGTGCATCACACTCCAGAGACAGATCTTCCAGCTCCTCACATCCTCTTGTACTGCATTTTGGCCCTTTGAGTAAGGATGTGTCAAGTTCTGCTTCCTCTGTCATCTGTTTACTGGCTTTTCTTCCATGTGATTGCCATGGAGCAAAATATCATGCAACTGAATATGTACATGCATACAAATATTGTTTTCACATTTTAGACCAGATTTTTTATGCCATTGTGAAGGCTATCTATGTAAAAGAGAGTGGGAGAAGTATTTTTTATTTACTTCATTTATCATTTTGGCAATAACCTGCTTTTTTTTTGCAGAAACCCTACTTGTGATCCTATGGTATTACCCATAGACAACAAAGGAAATTAACGGCATTAATGATTTCCTATGGTTTTTGTCTCTTGGTTGGATTGTATTCTGCCTGGAAATGTGGGAATTCCAGCTAGGGTTTGTTTTTTGGTATGGGGAAAGGCATTTTTAATGTTTTATCTGGATGTTGATTGTTTTTATCAGGACAAAACCAAATATATTCTGCAGTATTTTACTTATAAAGAGGCACTAATTAAGTCTTTTTTCTTCACTGTGTTAATGGAAACAGAAGATCTGAGAGGTTTGTCTTGCTAGCTCAAATTTGGTTAAAGTTAGCCAAGAAGCTCAAAGTTAAGAGTGAGGGACTAAAGGATTACCGGACTTTTGTATAACCCAGAGGTGAAAAAAACAAGCAAACGCATCTTCATTAAACATATCTTGTTTTCCTATGAAACCAGGCTATAAAAAAAAACATGTCCTGCCACATGTGAAAGTGATGTGGTAGAAAATGGCAAGGGAGATTTTAGTCATTGCAATAGTGTCCAGTGTCAGAACATTAAACTGATGCATCCTGGATATATTCAATGAGATAATTTTTCATTTTCTGTTTTCCATATTTCTGTTTTGTATTCACCATGGCAAGGGAATTGGGTGAAAAAAACACAGGGTCTGCTATGCATGACCTTGGAGTAATGTGGTCCATAATCCCATGTTTGTCTTCTGCCTTAAATGCATTAAAATTGTTCACATTAATTACCAACTGAAATTTCAGGTGAGTGCAACAACTGCTGCACCTAGAAAGCCACACAAGCTAAACAGAAGCTCTGATACAATGAACTGGTGTTTTGATAACTTTGTGGCAGTGTAAAGAGATACTGAAAGTGCTGGGTGGAAATGCAGAGATTTCTGAAGGTCTCCGTAAAGTAAGGGAGTTACAAAGATTTTTAGGACAGTATCACCTCATGCTCAAGAACACTGAGTGAAGACTCCCATTAGAGGCCAAGACTATATTACTTACTGACTTTTCTGTTAGTTTTAAAGGTAGTTAGTGCTGATGTTTCAAACTTATTTCTGAAAGTAGGTCCATGTGGTAAGCAGTAATGAACCAATATTCCCAGTTGAAACATTTAGGAAATTGTGGTTGATTCGAAACAAATAGGAAAAAAAAAAGAAAAGCAACTCTCAAGTCTTCCTTAAAATTCTACAAGAGGAGACATGTTACTTTGGGATACGTGTAAATTATTGGCTAAAATTCTGTCACAGTGTTGATGGGGAAAGTAGAAAATTTAGACATTTGCAAGTTAATGTCATTTAAATGCTTCTGTACAGAGAAAATTGTCTGGCCCATTGGTTTCTGTTATTTTTCAGAGGGTACAAGTGTATACATTTTTGGGCACACCGTGTTAAAGTCGTATTTCTCCAAAGATAATTTACGCTGAAAAAATGCCAAGCAAAATAAGAAATTCACTAAAAATTGACTGTTCTGAAGCATGCAAAATCAGACATTGATACAGACATTTACAGAAATAGATGTTGCTTTAGTTTCGTATTTTTAAGCCACCTGCTGAAGACTGCAAGTTCATTGAGAACTTTTTCAATTACAAATTTGGGCTGAGATTCGTATTTTTATTATATTCATCCAGAGCAAATGCTGCTAGAACTAGTGAGATGTTTTCAGTTTTGTTCTGTTGGGGTTTTTAACGAGGTGTTTGATGGTTTGCAAAACCATTAGAGCTGATTTTTTTTTTTTAGTGCATTACTTCTACAGGCTCTTGAAGTGAGTGACTGTACACAGCTTTTTCATATGCAGTATAAAAGGCAAATGAAAATAAGGGAAATAAGATGTGAGCTGAGCTTAAGGTTGCAAGTTTGTTTAAAAACAAAACAAAAACCAACCAGTTTCATATCCTTTCAATTTACTAGGGGTTTTTGCTCTTTTTATGTTTCAACAGATGTGGAAGCACCAAAAGCTTGGAGATACAGTTTACATTTTTGAAAGAAATGCACTGGTTTCAGCTCTTGCATCTTTCAATGTCTTTTGTCTTTCAAAGTGTTTTTGTCTGAGTTTGTTTTTCAGACTTTCAAACTGCCAACCCCAGTGAACTGGAGGTGGCATTGCTAGAGCTGGGGATGTGGATATGATGGTCCCTGAGTATTTTATATTTTCTTTTGGAGGCATAACTCAGCAGCCCTTTCTCCTTGTGGTGAGAATCCCCAAAACACTGTGAGGGGTTTGAATCTGTAGTGCTTTTAGTAAAAAGTAGTGTGATGTGGCAATGTTTTATTCAGAGAAAATTGAGAGTGAGGCAAACCTGTTTGGAAGCCATTGCATTTTTATCTGTGCCTGTAGGACTGAAGCATTTTACTCTCAGACCAGCAGTAATTTTTAACATCTCAGAGCTAAGTCATCCCCCTCCAAGCCCTCCAGAGAAAGGTTTTTTATTCCCTCAGCTCTGATGTCTGTCTCATGGGTGTAGTCCTTTCTGTAGACCACTATTCTCCATCTCTGCCACCATCTCTCCCTGCTTTGAAACCTTTCTTGGGCTCTCCAGAAGTTTTTTCCAAGTTCTGCAGAATCAGCTGGTTCCAGGTAAGGGGAGAAAATCCTGTTCCTCCAAGGGCTTTCACCTTCCTGTAACAATTTACCTCCATACTTTCAGCCTCTCATTTTTATCCAAAAAACAAAGTAGCATAATGCTAGAAGGAAATAAAAAGTTTGGCTCCCTTGTTTTGGGAAAAAGAGTGAACATCTCCTCAGTTTAGGAGAATGATAAGTAAAGAGTCAAGGGATTGACTCTTTATGTGTGAAGCCCTTTTACACTCAACATCCAGGTACTAGCCAGCTCTCAAGTAAAAGGTTTTCCTTTAAATGTTCAGCTGCAAAATAAAATAAGGAGGCCTTGTAGAGCTACAAAAAATTAAAATACTGACAGGTGATTGCTATAAGAAAACATTTTTCCTTTATGTCTTCATAACTTTCAAGTTTATTTTATATGTTAATAAGGAAAAAATATGCCAAGTTCTGGACACTGATTGGTTCAAAATCATTTGTTGTTTCCTTTCTCAAACTTTGTTAAAAATGTTCTTTACTTGCAAAAGGTTAGGGCACAATCAAAGTATTGGCAACTGATTGCTGCAAATTGTTGCCATCTCAAAAGAAGAAAAAACACATGACTTTGTATTTTGTTTGCAGTTTTTAAGATCATGCAAATGAATTAGAATTATTTTCTTTTAAAGATACAGCATTGTATCTTGAGTCTTAGGAATTGTAGACAGGAACTGGAAATTACCTGCATAGATAAAGATGTTATGTCTCCTTGTGTAGCAAGTTAGTGGCAGTCTAAACTAGTTTAGAAGTGAGATTAGAACTGTACTCTATGAAAACCTTGCATATGGTCAGGTTTTGTTTGTTTTTCTGTTTTGTTTTAATATATATACTAAGTATTGCCCGAAGGTAATATCAGAGAAAGAGGGAGAAATTGAAAATATTTATAATATAAAGGTCAAGTTTGTCGAGGTTCCATTTTCAAAAAACAACTTGCAAGTAATTTTCATGCAACTTTATACATTTTAATGGTAGATATTGATAAGGCAGTTAAAATATTTCCATCTTGGTTGTTTGTCTCTAATTCATCTCTCTTCTCCTCCCAGTTTCTTCTTACAGCTTCTCATTACAATTGACTGTTTTTGGAATGGATTGAGGAAGTCCTTTTGTTTTTATGGATTACTTAGTATCTCAGTTTTGTCTGCCTTACATAAAGATAAAAAAGTGGTTTAGAAGTTCAGAAGCATCACTAAATCAAAGTAAATAATGCTGTATAAGAAATGGGGAAAATGTTAGGAGTTTTAAATAGTTGTTTTTCCGGAGAGAAAATGGGGGTGAAAAGTTGTGACATGACTTTCTTCTGTAGTGATAAAGAACTGATGTTGAGCATACAAATACTGTATGATGAATGCTTCCTTTTTAAGATTCTGGTCTGGAACTCCGAGCCTTGCATGTTTAGTAAAACTGGAGTTAAACAGATGCTAAGGAATCAGGAAACATGACTACATCTAGATCACAAACATTTCTAGGTCAAAACACGGACTATATCTTCAGAAATGAAATGTCATGTATTAAGAGTGCTTTGCAATCCCTTGAAAGGCTGTGGGCCTTCAAAGGACTTGTATCCTTGGATACTTTCCCCTTCCTTTTCATTTGCTATATGCTGTTCTTCTGAACACCTCAAAGTACCTTATAAATAATGAATAAAGCTTTACAGAAAGTTCTATCTTGTATAGACAGTATTGCAGCCCATTTGCCAGGAAGCAAAGTGAAACAGGGAGAGTGAACACTGAAGCTTCTGTTTAAAGAGGCAGAAAGAGGAAAAATTAGGAATGGAATCATGACCACATGACAACAACTGGCTTTCTTTAACTATCTTTTAGCAATTAAATAAGTAGCGTTAACTCTCCCTCCTCACAAAAAATCCCTTAACAATGGCATTTTCTATGTACACATTCACAACCCAACATACATTTTGATCTGTAAATGTATGTGGAAAATAATATTTGGACATTCTTTTAAATTCTTACATGCTTTGCTTGTCTTTCATGTTGATGATCATGTTGGTACTAAAACCTATGTGTCTGTGTGCATCAGTTATGTGCTTGGGAGAGAGCAAATATTTTCTTTATTATTTTTATGCTCTTAATCTTCCTTTTCTGAAGTATGAGCTTAAAATGCAGCATATGATTTGGGTGAAAACAGTTGGTCTAACCATTTTTTAAAAGAGTAAATCTCAGAACTTTTCTTTCAAGTGTTTTATGAACTGGAAGGTAACGTGTTTGAATGTTAAAGAATTTTTTAATAACTTCACTATTTCTTCCATCTTTTTTTTCTTTCTTAATACTATGGGGCATCACTAACTGCTATTCAATTTTGAAAATATATGAAATGTTTTTGGAAAGTTCTGTGATTTCATTATGAATACAGTAGCTGTTCATAGATGATGATAAATTTCTGTTGTTACTATTTTTGATGAAATAACCCTCCATAACAATTTTTTTTAAAATTTCTTTTGGAGTGCCTTGTCTAAATCAGTTGGATGTTTTTCATTGAAGTTATTGCAAAAGTCCTTGAAAAAGGTATCTTGAAAACAAATCAGTATGATGAACTCTGCCCATTTATTCAGTAATGCATTAGGCCCTAGATTTTTTCTGAAACAAGAGATTCTGATAATTCAGACACCATCTTTGATACTCTGTTCTCACACTTTGGTATTGCAAAAGTAGTGTGAGGCAGCACTTGTAAAGTGTTTTATTTGCATTTCAATCAAAACCAGTGTTCTTTCTCCTGGCTATTAGAGACTTTTTCTAGTGTAAAACTGGGAACAAGATAACCCTTATCTTCATTGCAGTGCGTGGTCAAAGAGACAAAGCACGAGGGTAGATGCAAACACTGATCCACTCCATGGATCACTTAACATTCAGTGTCCCTAAGCCCTGCTTTTGTTCCTTTGTGTGCACACTTATAACACCAGCTTTTCCTCAGAGTCCCACTTGGAATTTAGCTTTGTGTTTGTCAATGTAGACACTCCGAGTGCTCAGCTACAAGTGAGTTGTGGGTGTCATTACAAAAGGAGCCAGCAAACCCTTTCCATACCTTGCCCTGGCACGTTTGAGAAAGGCAATTTAATAAATAAACCAGTCTCCAGTTGGTGTAGAAGCACTGTAGGGCCTGATCTGGCAGTGTGTTAGTTTGTGGCATTAAGTTTCAAAAGTGAAGGTCTAGGTCCTAAGAATTTTGTAAGATGTTATGGGGTGTATTTTTTTAATCCCTCTGTTTGTAGACTTGTTCTTAATCATGGCGTGCAAACCACCGAGAAAAAGAATATCATGGTATCAAAAAAAAAACCCTTTTAAACAATAAAATCCTGCTTTCATACTCATTTCATGAGTATTTTAGTGCCATTAAAAGTTACTATTTTGGACAGATGATATGTGGCCAATTTCTACTAGAAAGATCCTGATCTTCCTTTTCTATCTTCCATTTCTATCCTAACAGGTCAAAAGATACCAGCCTTTGACTTGTCACAGGTGCAGGATTGCATATTGCCATTTCTGGGCTGCAGGCCAGTGTTAATTTCGAAGTAGAGGGAAAAGTGAATGTTTTTCAGGCAGTCTGGCCATTATGGTTGCTCTTTTGTTTGTTTTCTAATTTTATTAATTCTTGCCTGAGTTATTTACATTCCAGTTACTGGTTGAGAAAATTCTGAAAGACTTAGGGTAAAGCAGCAAAGTATGCGTAATAAATTTAATTTAATTCTTTGGCAGTGATTTATGAATTGATACCAGGAACACATAGTTCATAAACTAGGATCTGTATGCACTGAACTGACAAAAAAATTATTCATTTATGTTGTTCAATTTCACTTGTTTCTTGCTTTGTCTGACCCATGCGAATAGTCTTAAAAAATTTGGATTTTTTCCCTCTCTGCATTATATAAAGGAAAAGAGAAGATGCTAATAATTTCTCTTCTTCTCCTACCACTTGTATTATTCAAATGCACTGTCTCCCACTTGTGTTTAGCTTTTCTACTAACTGATTTTTTTTTCCTTTGGAAAATTTGACTGCATCAAATAATTTATATGATTAAATCAAACATTTCAAAGAAATCATATTTCTTTTTGTGTGAGTGTGCATTTATGTGCTTTGTTCTGGGTGACAGCCAGGACCTTTTACTTTTATCATTTTTCTCAGTTCTACAGAGTTTGTGAAGCATAGCAAGGTGAAGTTCTATTAAGTTTCCATCTAGAAATATTTTTTGTGAAAATATCTGACTTACAACCCTAATATTTCCAGTTCAAAAACAAAAATTACTAATGAACACATGTTTCCAGCTGTCCAGGAGGAGAGGGCATGGGGGTTGTGCCAAGTAGGAGAACAGAACATATCCCAAAGCTGGAATTCCACATCAGCCTAGTCCAATTTGCTCTTGTTTTAGAGAAATCTGGTATTGGGTAGACAATTAGCATTGTTTAAAATGCTCATCTATATCGTGAATTGAATACATTATCCTGTGAAAAAGTTATTGTTCCCTCTGTATATTCTTTCTCTAGAGTCAATTTGTGTTTAGATAACCACAATCTATAACAGATTTTCTGTCTCTTTTGTGTAAGAGATTAATGAGTGGATCAAGTGCAATGCAATAAAGGCTGTTGTCTTTGCACTATTGGTGAAGCCCATAGCAAACTGTCTAGAACTAAATTTTCACAAATGTGCCTTGACAACTTTTGTCATGTTTTGGTCATTAGATCACTGTTTTCAACCCCTTACATTGCCTTTTTTTCTCCTCTAAGATATAAAGTAATGATCCCAGGAGGCAGGCTCTGTTTGTTATACTTGTGTGTATATTTAAATTATTTTTACGTCTCTGCTTCTAAGAACATCTCTTAGAACTGTTTTGATGTCTTTTTTCCTTTGAAAGAAGCATAGCATTTTATGATCACATATATTTTTCATCAGTTTTAAATTAGTGTAGGAACAAGATATTTACTCCCTTTCCATATAGGGTAGAGCGATACTAGACAGAAATGTACCTATATTCAAGCAATTTTAAACCGGTTTTGAACTAGAACAAAATACATGCTAAACAAGGTCTGATTTTTGAAATTGTAACGTCCTGAAATCCAAAACAAAGTTTTTTGCTTCCCAGAAGTCAAAACATTCCGAATCGTCTCAACTTCAACTGTCAATTTCATCTTCCTGGAAGAAAACAAAGTTTTAGGGAAGCTATTATGTGAAATTATTAAAAAGAATTGGTTATTATCATCTGTTAATTATATATTTCCTTCTCAGAACCTCTGGACTGTTTGCCACATATATATTTCTGCTATGCTTTTGGTAGTATTTTAACATGAGAAAAATATTCCTCTCTCTTATTTAACACATATAGTAATTGCTCAGTAGGGTTGCAACTTGCCAGGGAAGAGTGGAGTGATGGTCCTCCCCTGTAACTGCCTTTAAGTGGGAATTATTCTCATTTCACACATCAGTATAAGGAAATAGCACTTTTTCTCTGCTGTGACAGTGTCTCTCCTGTTGGATTGCAATCAGCCTGGGCTGGTGTGGAATGTTCACAGACAAGTGTCACCCTTCCCTCCTTTTCCCTTTCAAAGCAGGAGTAATTCACATCAGTAGAAGGACAATGTCCCTGAGGCCCACAGGAAAAAAAAAAAATTACTTAAAATATACAGCTGCATTCATGTTGTGTCCCTCTATTACTATTATTCAGCTATGTAGCCTGAATTCAACTTGCTTAATATTATCGTAGTCTAAATTTAATTTAGCCCACACATTGCCAAACTACAAAGGGGATATCCCCTCTGAATCCCCTGTGAGATCAAAATTTTGCCAAGCCTTTGATTTGGATACCTTCTGGTAACTTTGGAGAGTTCCACATTCTCCCTTAGGGTCATTTGAGGTAAAAATTCAGTCAGTGTGGAAGATGAATAGCATTTAACTTGCATTTCTAATTTACGTTATAATACCTTGAGGCTTTATCCACTTCTTAATCTTCTGGCTCCTCCTCTTAGAATATTTTATTTTAGAAACTGGGCTGGTTTTCTCCTCTATGCATTAGATACTGGGGTGTGCTCAAGGTTTGAGCTGCTTCATGGGCAGCTGAAACATCCTAGTTCTCTCTCTGAGATACCCACAGTGTAAGGGAAACCCCTGAGTGACATGAAAACCAGTGAAGCTTTTCTCAGCTTGTTTAAGGCAGGTGAAAAAGTGCATGGCAGGAGCACCATGGCTTGCCGGTGGCTCCTAATTAGCACACTTGCAGTGAAACCACAGTACATCAACGAGACAGGGTTGGTGGGTGGCCAAAAGCTCACTGTAGCTTATTTTTCCTCATTCACTTTCCAGAGCTATGCATTCACTTGAGTTTTCCTTTTTTTTCCTGCTTCGATTTATTAATGAGAGACTGTTTGAAGTCCTGCAACCCTGAGCCATAATTCCTCCTGATGTCACTGGTGGTTAGAGCCTGTCATCAGGCGTTTTAGCCTGACTACACATCAAGATTTGCTGTCTGGGAAAGAGCACTTCTCAAACAGCAGGAATAATGCTTGATTGGTCTCTTGTCCATCTGAAAGCCTTTAAGACAGAAATAAACCAGAAGAAATCAGACAGAAATAGTGTGCTTTATGTGTAGTTTTGAGTTTGCATAATTCCACATCCTGGTTTTTATGTGTGTTTTCACACAGGCGCTCGCAGGTGGGCACACACATGCAGCAGTATTTCTGCCTGCAGGAAAACCTCGCAGCTCAGGCTCTCAAACCCATTGCCATTGTCCCCAATTTTAGGGCGAGAACCTGGTGACCTCTGAACCTCCTGACCAGTCAGGAGTTGCCATCTCTTAGGAGCTGTCATTAAGAGGAATGTTTGATTTCCTCGCTGTGAGTGCATTGTTTTACCACTTTCCCTGCTTTGGTTAAAACAGTAGTCTTGCCCAGAATCCATCTCCCAGAGACTGGTCGTTGCACACGAAGTCATTCCTTGCCTCATTTAACAAACTATGTTTTGTTGTTAATATTTTTTTTTCCTTTTCCAATCAATAAGCAGTTGTTGAGAGAACACCTAATCTAGAGCCTTCAGTAGTTACTGCTTATCAAGTACAAGCCTTCTGGCTGTGTGAAGGATTCACCTCTGAGTCCTTGTCTCCGAAGGAACCTCAAATTCTTTTATTCCTTAAATTACCATAATTGTGTGTCTTGCAGTTGCAGTATTTTCATGCTAATGTTGTAATTTTCTCCTTTCTTTTTTGGTTGGTTTGCTGAATTGGTTACAATGCCCTTTGAAGTGTTTCCTGTTAAGTAAGCTGGGAGTGATTTTGTTGTGGTATTTTTTTCTAGGTTTGGTTTCTTGTTTGTTTTCTCTCCAGGTGCTAATATCAGGTGACAGCAGAACCAACTTTAGTGATTTATCTTTGTTCTGCTGTTGCACTCAATGGGTTGTTAGGGGAATCCTGGGGTTTAAATGACTGTTAAGTGATAAAAATCGAAAGGAAAAACATTCCAGTTTATAAGATTTGAGATAAGCCTAGTTTTACTTAATGTCAAAAATTAAAATGTATATACCTTTCAGTTTTATTAACTTTTTGGAGTTAATTTATTTAGAGGACTTTACTGAAAATATATAAGGTTTAACCTCTTGTTTGAATACGTGCCTAGTGAAAAATAGGTAATGATGTTGAATTAATCTGTGTTTAAAAAAAAAAGAGAAATACTCTGCTGTTTAAAGACTTGGCCCAGGTACAGCAGAAATATTTTCTTTTACTATCCGACTGCTTAGAGGGATTATTTAATTCAAATTCACCAGCGCTGAAATCTCTCATAATAATTCATTACATAATAGGATTACCTTAAAAGAGAGCTAGATGGCACAGTTGGTCAATACAGGATGATACATTTTTGGAGGGTTAGGCTTAAATCTGACCCTGGGACACAAATGCATCATGTTTGCTGGTCTGAACAGAAGCCCAAGTAGATGTTTGTTTATGCTGCATGCAATCTGGCAGAACTTCATGCAGCTGGCAGACTGCTCAGTAAAGACCTGAGCCTCAACGAGCAGTTTTGGACAGAGGAACATTGGCACAGCTGGTTGGAGAACCTGATTTAGCACATCTGAACTGTTCTTGGCTTTAGCCAATGGGAGTAGTTTTCGTTTCCCCGACTGCTAAAATTTATCAAATTCACATAATAATTTAGTAGAAAATGAAGAACAACAGTGCCACTGGAACTCGTCTTTAGCTACTGTGTCTAGTTGTTAGTCCTCATTATAATTGGGATAACAAAACTGGCTTACATAAAATTTTGTAATAAAACCCTGTGTTGCAATATGCAAGTAGCTTAGGTATCTCTAAGGATTAGGAAATATGAAAGAATAGACTCCCAATAAAAAGAACAATTTCTGAGTTTTTAGGACATAATCTACAATCACAATAATCAGTTGGGAAAATCTGTGTCACTATGTGCTGGATATAGTCTAATTATATTTTACTTATCTGTCACGGCTGGACATCATGGAGAATGCTACATATAAGGCACAGAACTCCAAATCATAAAGCCCTACTGATGTTCTAAGTTTTAACCAACAGAAATCTCAAATTACAGTTTGGAGAACAACTTCCTTGTTACTTTAGGTTGTACCAGAAAGCAGTGAAGTATAACCAGGTCTGAATATTTTTCTTTACCTGAATGCCTCATGTTGTAGGCAATGACTCAGCTTTTGGTAGCCACAGAAATCCAATGATTTTCTGTAGCATGGAAGTGCTCCTGGGGTGTCTGAAAAAGTACAAACACATGTAAAAAAGGTCATCCTCAAAATTCCATGCCTTTGATCTCAGATGAAAACTAGAGAAATAGCAAAAATTGCAATACCTCCCCCTTTATATTAATGTATGAATATCTATGAACATGTACACTTTATGACTTATAGCAACCATACTTTTATGTATCTTTGAGCTTTTGCTGGAATACGTATTTATTTATTATTCCTCAAGGTTTTTGCTTCATGTGTACCACTGAAGTACTTGTGACTCTATATGCAACCAAGAAACATAGGAAACCCAACTTCTGATTTGGTGCTTTGATTTTGGTTTGGTTTTTTGCATTTATTAAAAGGTATTATTTAATGTTTAGCTGTCATATGCTATTGTCTAGCAGATCCAGCCATGAATCCTGTTATGACAGTTTATGGCTATGTTCTATTGACCCTATACAGTTTGTAATCCACAGGCAGTGTAAAATAACAATGATTAAAAACAGTTCAAATACCAGGCCGTTTGCAGCAACAGCAGTTGTGCAGATTTTTACAAAATGTAGTCCATAATTATTGCAAATTTACTTTTGCTGGTTTGGAATTTTGAGCCCTTATTATGATTTTTGCAAAATAGCCCATAGTTATTAACTGATTGGTGGCTTGGTAGGAAGCAGTTGTATTTGGAACATGAGGAAATAAAGATTTGGCATAAATCAGAGTTTGCATGTCTGTGAGGCATCTTCCTGTGGCAGAGAGCATGTACTGCACTAGGAAATGCTCACAGACAGACTATGGCATTCCCCCATCCCATGAAGCCTGAGGCACGGTCAAGGTTTACCATATGGCTCTCCATGTGCACTACTTTTGTCAAATTCACTCTTCTCACTCAGCTTTTTGTCCTCTTTTTTTTTTCCCTTGTGTTTTTTTGGGTTTTTTGTTTTTTTTTTTAAATTTTTTGTTGGGTTTTTTTGTTGTTGTTGTTGTTTGCTTGGTTTGGTTTTTGTTTTCTTGGGGGATTTTTTGGTTGTTTTGGTTTTGGGTTTTTTTGTTGTTGTTGTTGTTTGCTTGGTTTGGTTTTTGTTTTCTTGGGGGATTTTTTGGTTGTTTTGGGGTTTTTTTGTTTGGTTTTTTTTTTTTTTGTTGTTTTTTTTTGTTTTGCCTTACCACCACCAGTCCTTTCATCCTTCCTCCCTTTGGAACAGAAATCTTAATTTTCAGCTAGGGATGCTTTTCTCCCTTCTGTTTCTGCCTGCCCACAGATGCTAATAACAGCTCCTTCTTAGTCTCTATAGCAATCAGGCAGCAGAAGCACTCAGCACTAAAAAACAGGCAAATCTTGGTAGCTACCTCCAATTTTTTCTTTTTCCTTTCTCTGCAGCAGTTGCCACCTGCCTTCACCTCTGCAGAAATCTGTAAATGGGCTGATATTCATCCAATGGAATGGACCAAGAAGGAGGAAACAGCAGTGAATGCATCAGTTCCCTAAAGTACTAAACTGGATTAAAAATTAGTGTATTTTACCACATTTTATGAAACTAATGAAGCATCTCAAGTGTACATAAACATTCTGCTTCTGCTCAGAGTAGCTAAAATGTCTGGTGAAAGTGATATAGACAAGAAGGTTGACCTTTTTTCGCATTAAAAATAGAATAGTGGAATAGTGAATAAAGTGCTACCCTATGTATTTTGAGTGAAAATACAATAAATATTCTAATTTATAAGGGAACAAATTCTCAGACTGAGAGAAGACAAAAATATTTAATTTTCAATGTATGAATGTCTATGTAATATTCCAGAGAAAAGGTGAATAAGTAAAGTTTGCTTTTATTGCAAAGACAAGGTTTGGGTACTCTATGCTGTGCAGGAAAATCAAATAAGACATTCTGTCAGGAAGATAAAAAATAAATAGCATTAGTTCTCTAGGCTGATTCTGAGCTATCAAAAATATGTCCAGTCTAACATAGATGGCATTTAGTTACAGCACAGATGAATATTTATTAATATCCTTCAGAGACTGAAAGGATGGCTTTTGTTTTACCAGACACTTGAAGACATGATATTCAAAATGTTTCCTTTGTTTGGCATCAAAAAGTATTATGATCATTTTGGCAAGCAGCATACAAACAAAGCTACCAGGCAGTGTACTGTACTGACAGTCTTTGAGTTAGAAGATTAGTTTTGAATGAACAAAACTTCAAGTAATTTGCAAGGTCTTTCAGTCAAATGTAGGACAGATGTTTTATAAATAGTGTAATATATAACATAATACGTGGCTTTAAAGATTTTCAATAAGGTCAGAGAAAAACCTATTTTGGGGGCAATTGGCAGGTGACAACACGTAAAGTAGAAATTAAATCTCAAAGCTGTTTTTCAAGAGAAAAACAAGTGTGATTTAGATTTTGTAATGAATGGGCAGTGTTAACGAAGCAGTTGAATTTAAAAGCAGCAGCAATTGTGCATTTTTATAAGCAAGAGAGGGCCCAAGTTTAATTGTTCCTTCACAGGGTCTTTGTTGAATTTGTCAAGGGATGCCAAAATAGGACATATTGACCTTTATGAATGATACCCACACTGGCATGACCCACTTGTGGGAGCATGGGGGACCATCTGTATAAAGGTACTTTATACAGATATTATTTATACAGGTATTTTATATCCTCTTTTATAGGAATGACATATCCCTAGGAAGATGATCCTGTTTGCATCTGCACCTGGCGAGTCATTTGCTGTACAGAAGCTCATGTTCAACTCAGCTCTTGAGGTGCAGCAGAGGCGATGAGTGAAGCAGATTTCTGTCAGAATTCTAGGTGTGAGGGATTAGCAAACAATACAGGTAATGCTGTAGTGATTGCACCAGCCTGGTTTAAGTGAGGTGGCTTTCTAGCAGAGAGGAGGCCCCAGAGGACACTGCCTGTGCAGTTGATAGCGCAGTGATAACTCCCTTCCACCTGCTTTATCCCACTGTGCCTTCCAAGCACTGAGGAAGGGACAGCAAAGGGTCTGAACACAGGATAAACTCACTGTACCCTTCAGTTCAAAAGCACAGGGCTGTAGTCTCTGTTGAGTCAGGGCTTACTGGTGCCAATATGGAAAATTACCTGGCTTTGCTAGCAAATGCAGAAGAGAGGTGCTATACGAGCTATGTTAAAAGCAAAATTGACAAAACAGTGGGATAAAAGCTCTTGAAAAACGCCAGCAGGGCATGAACAGGATGGAACATACAGTGGGAAGGAGAAAATTGTTTCTTTAAGTCAGATGATTTGTGCACCAGAGTCTCTGCATTCATTTAATGCGAAAGTAACTTTCTGTTTGATAAAAATGCAAAGAATAACTTGAAAGCATGAACCGGCTGGTGAGCGATGTACTTTGTTAGGCTCCAGCAGTAAAGCCTGAAAACTGCAGCCTTTGTGTATTCTAATAACCCATCCATTTCCATGCTGCATTCTTCTGGCTACCAAACGATGACACCTAAAAATGTACGTCACTGCTGAGCTCTAATTCAGCAGCAGCCAGAAGGAAGAAGATGTCTGGTTACAATACAGAGGGAGAAAGCTGGCAGGGAGTGACTTCTTAGAGGAGAAGTGACTTCATAGAGGAGATGACAGAAAATTTGGCAGTTGAAAAGAATGACCACTGATTTTCTTCTTTATTTCAGGAGAAACAAAGCCTGAAATTCTCAGTAGGATGGAGATTATCATTCTGTTCCCATAAACACACAGGGAAATACACAAGCAAGACAGGTAACATCTGAGTATATTAAGTTTGTAAAAACATACTAATAATACTACTTCTAAAATATGTATATATATAAGTTGTACTGATTATGGCTACAGCTTGGCATTCAAAGTCAGCAGATCTGGAACAGCATCATAAGCATTTGTTTCATCGCTTGCTTCATGATTAATATTCAGTAATATTTCTTGTGGAAACTACTTAGCTCTTGTCACCCTTTATAACACCCATTGTTTACAAGCTATTAGAAGAGCTATTAAGAGCTACTCTTGTGTGTCCATGAGCCCAAGCTACAGTCATCTGTGTGTATGGGTTGTTTCTCTAGATGTGCACTTGCAGAGCCAGTACAGAATACAGAGTGAGATGGGCAGGTGGTTGCATGATTAATGTCTTAACTTGTTGCAAAACTGCACTGCTTCACACTTTGATCTTCTTCATTGTTAGGATCTGATTATTAAAAGATGCCTCTGCCCGAATTACGGTGTAAATGGGACCATATGCCAAAGTCAACAGTACAGATTTTATTTAACAGTAAATGAGAGAGAGAGCTTAAGTAGAAAGAGAGTCACTGTCACATGGGTTCTTGTGGTGCCTCGCTGGCCCTTTTTCTTCTTGTCTTCTTGGTGGTGGGTGTCTCCAAGTGGTCTTCTGGAGGTACCACTTTTATGCAGTTCAAGTCCTGGGTATCCACAGAGCATAGTTGCTTTTCCCAGAACTTGGACTGGCATGTGTATATGGACTTTCTTCCTTTCCCACAGTGTGCCAGGGTGGGAATTTTTGTCCAGATAGGTTACCCAGATCTGCCTCACGGGGCCTGGGATCTTCCTGTTCTTGCTGTCTGTGCTTGTCACAAGTTCACCCAGTTGATTTTTGTCTAGTGTGCTCATTCCAAACCTTCACCTTCGTTTAGGCCTGGAATTAATGCCTTCCTGTTTGCCATCTGTGCCTGTTGTGGTGGCTTAACTTATGGCAACTTCTTTCTCTAACAGAGTTTTGAGATATTTCACTGCAATATTTAAGTCATGATATTGGTTTAATGATCTGTCTCTGGATATGATAGTCTTCCGAAGCTTCAGAGAGGAACCAGAAAATTTTTAATATTCAACACTTACTTTCCTGATATAATCTTTATTGATCTTCAATTATTATTACATTTAATAATATTTGGTTTAGGCTGTGGCTTCCAAGTTTGTTTACTCTGGTCCTTTCTCTTGTATTTCTATTTGCAACTAGAAATATAAATCCATGAACAAGTAGCAGAATTGGGGATCTAATGTTTTAGGCTCTCGATTTGAATTTGTAAGACTTCTAGAAGGATTTGTTGTCATTAATTGTTGCTGTTATATTTACAGTGCTGTTAAATGAGCAAAATTCTCCTGTTTTAATAATATCCTTCAGCAATATGTTCTATCTGGGGAGGAAAAAACAACAAACCAACAAAAACCCCCACCTTTGATTATAAGTTTGAAACTGATGTTCTTTCTCTCAGTATGCATTCCTGAATTGTAAATCAGGGAGAACAGAAATTCCCAGTCTTCTCACTTTGTTCTAGTCAATATTAATGCTTGTTTTTATTATGTATTCATGTATTTTTCCTTTCTTGGAAGGAATGAAGTGCACTGCTGTATATTTTAAGGAGTCTTTTGTGTCTTTTCATATTCCTCTCACTCCTCTTTGACTTCCTGTGCTTTTTCTTCTCACCTTGTTAACACTCAAAGCTTTTGACTGTTGACTTGGGTAACTTGATATTTCTGTCTTAGGGATCAGCATATGGTTTTACATTGGGGTATAACAACTAATATTTTCTTTGTTTAGAAGCTCACCTGAAGATAAATTGATTTGAGCATCTGAAGCCAATCCTTTTTCAGATTTTTTAAGATATCGGCAATTTTTTCTGGACATTTTAGTACAAACATAAAACCATATGAGTAAAGGTAGTTAGATGACTCTCACAAAGTCCATAAAATATTAGGACTAATTGTAGTCATCCACAATCTAATTACATGGTTCCATACTTGTTCCTTCTGGTTTTGCTCTAGTATATCTTAAATATTTTTTTTACAAAATGGAATTTCTTCAAAGAAAAACCTGCTCTCTTGAAGGTTTGGTAAAACCTTTGGACAATTAAAGATTACCTTCTATGCCTAGGCCAAAGAAGCACTTACAAGACTAGGATTCATGTGAGTATCCTAGCCACAGGAACTTCCATAAAGTGAGGGGCAGAAAAGGGAACAGGAAAGAGATGTAAGCTAGAAAAGGCAAGCACCTGAATATTACGTGCTTCATTACATGCTATAAAACTTGAATTTTTTTGGAAACAAAATGAAATCACTTATTCTAACCCTTCCCAATGTTTGTTCTCAGTTAAAAATGTTTGGATTTGTCATAAATGCCAACTCATTTTTCAGCAAAATTATTAACCAAAGTATGTTTTATCAGTCAGTTTGAGGTTAATGTGAGTGCCTAATGTATGTGTATGCATGTGTAAGTATACTTAAAAAAAACCTAGGAACTTTTCAGAAGTTTAACACAACTTGCATATTTTATAATTAATTCATGATAGAATTAATCAAATGTCCCTGTAGATATGTAGAGGAGATATCTGCATATCCTTTCGCTGTGTCACACTCGTGTCTTAAATTTGCTATGCCACAAAAATTGTTCAGATAGGTCTGCAATATTTTCTTTATAACAAGAAAACAAATGAATGGTTTCGAGTACAGTTGAAAGAACAAGCCTGGTGTTGTGTTGCTTTATGATCTGTGCTCGGAGTGTGTGTAATACATTCTTGACCTTTCAAGGAATGGCCTTCTTTTTTCAAATGTAGTTTCTTTTTTTATGAGTCCACGTATCTATGGGTCGAGAAGGACAGCGATGGAGCACTGTAGTAAATTGACCAGCACACAATGCCTCTGTCTCTGCAATTGAATCAGAGTTGTTCAACATATCCCTTGTGCTAAAATAGCTGAGAAGTGTGTTTTGCTTCACGTGGTAGAAAGCTGGATTTCCACATGGAAAAGTTTGTTATATCTGTTCTTTTTCCAAGTGTATGTCATGATTTCAGTGAATATTAAAGCAAGCAATTTGGTGGACTACTTGTTCTGTTTGTAAAACAGACTCCCATCAAAACCAGTTTCTCTATGGATAGGAAAACATCAAAATACAAGATTATACTGGAACAGTTTTGCATATAGAAATACAAGACAGTGGAATGATGATAATGAGTGCTAAAGAAATAACTGAAAGACTTAAGAGAGCAATAAGAGAGGGTCACTACTTTGGTTTCTCCTGCTGCTGCCTTGGCATCTGTGGCTCATCAGCAAGTGAGTATTAATGTTCAGATACTGCTTAGGTGTTTGCTTGTCAGTGGTGTATGTCAAAAAATAATTTGGAAAAAAACCCTCACACTACTTCCCTAGTTCCTTAGATGTACAAGTTAAGAATTTGAGGGAGCTTTTCAATAAGAACTGGAGGAAAGAGTTATTCTGGTGAGTAAAATACAGCTCTTGAAGTTGAAAGATCGTTTTCTTTTTCCTTATTCAGCAGAACTGAATGATTTTTGTTTCTGATGTTGAATTACTTTAAGTGATGGAAGCTAATTTCCTTAAGGTAAACATTGGAAAAGTTGGTCAGATAAGTTTTTGTTATTTGCCTCAGTGCAAAGCATGATTTATATAAGAAAGGCTGGTGGGGGGTTTAAGTGTGTGATGATTTGTTCTCCTTAAATACACATGAAGTTGCTAGTGAGAATATTGATTGTGATATTGATCAGCTCAGTGATGTTGATGAGACATCACTATATTAATTTTAAGGTCCTATATTTACTGAATAACTCTTCTTTCCTCTCTCTCTTTCTCTCTTTGTGTTTCTTTCTCATAGCTATGCAGTCTAGATGACTGAGAGTGTGTTTTATTTTGTGGTGTTCTTGTCCAGGTGTAATCATAGTAATAAGGAAAAATGAGAAATTGTGAATCCTCATCCAGTAGCCTTTTCAGCAAGGAGTTGTTCTGGTCTTCTTTCCCTCCTGTAAAGTTCAATTCTTTGCTTCATAGCCAATGAAAGGGTAGGAAACAGAGAGCAAGAAAAAATAAAAGTCATGTTTACCTTATTCTCTGTCATATTTTTCAAATAATTTTAATCATTATTATTATTTTATGTCCATCTGTGTGCCATAGGGTACTTTAATAGCCTGGCATACAAAAGAAAAGGCAAAAAAGCTTCAATAGTGTGAAAATGGAGTATGTGGCTGAATTAAAACTAGGAGCTGTCAGAAGGGAAGAAAGGTATCTTCTGAAACATTTTAAAATCACACGTAGAAATACATTATGCCCTGAGTGTCACCTTCATTTTGGCTGTTTCAATGACTCCAATGCTTCAAAAAAATCAGAATTCCTATCACATCGTAGGACTGTTTCTCACTGTTTACTTTTAAGTTCACTTGTCCCAGTGTGTCTGGCTGAATCATTCAAATTTGTGTTGAAGCCTACTGGACAAGTGACAGGAAGTTTATGAGCCTAGGGGACACTTGTACTAGAAATAACAGACAGAGTGAGCAGCTCACTGTATCTTCAGGTCACATTATTTATTGATTTTATTTTAAATGTTGTTCCATGGAAATAACTTTACAAGGTTCACAACAGATTTTCTTAGGGCTTGAATAGACATCAGTATGATACAAATAGAACGATACAATAGCAGTGTGTCATCACTTTGCAAAGTTATCACTATCAAAAAACATTTTTAAAGAAACTTAAGTGTTTTAGTCTTTTAAAAATCAGGGGATGAATTAATGCTTTTATTCCTACTTAGGAGAAAGACACAGTACCATCAAACAGTGAGAAGCAGCTGAGGAGATGGAAAGCTAAAATTGGTTTGCTTTGTTACTGTTAGACCAAGTACTGCAGTTTAAAAAAAAAAAAAAAAATCCACTTTTTAAAGTTATAAGTAGTCTGTTAAAAAGATATGGAGACACTGAGCATGGGTGTGACCTTCCACAGGCACTGAGATTTCTGAGGGGTAGCTGCTGGTGAATCTTGTTGGAGCCACTTAGGAGATGTCATTTCCAACCTTTCATCCTTGCCCTTTGTGGAAGTTACTGTGTGTGTAGTAAAGCTGTAGTAAAGCTGAGAGAAGTGGATTTTTGCCTCTACTCTGCTGCCTTTTCTTGTGGCTCAGTAAAGACTCTGCCTTTGAACTGGAATGACTGAAGCATAGAATGGTCCTTTTCACCATCTCTGGCGTGTCAAGCAAACAAATAATAATTAAAAAGCTGGAGAACTACTAGTTTTTGAATGCTTGTGGTTGTGGGCTTCAGGGTTAAGTGTCAATGCCTCTAAGTGTCATAAACTATTAAATTAATAAATTCTCTGATTCGGAGTTGACAGCTGCACTGAGTCCTCTCCTGACATGATGTGAGATAGGCTAGAGAGTCTTGTCATCTCCCCCAGTCATGGGTTTAGATTGATAGGAAAAATATAGCCACTGATACAAGGCCAGTAAATAAAAGAAAGCTTCCTGAGCTGCTTTCTTGATATTCAGCTCTAGAAATGCATGCAGTGGTGTTTTACCATCTTATGTTTGGAATGGTGATAGACTAATAAAAAGATTAAATTTCCCTTTGTGTCAGTCCAGAGAGGAGTAATCTGAATCAGGACTTTTCACACACAAATCTGCACCATCCCAACCCTTGTTTGCAAATGAGTGCCACAACAACAGGTTTAAGTGTTGATAGAACACTGCTATGCCTTGCTATAAATTATTACTTGTGTGGCTATCCAATGTTCTCTCAGTATGAATTGTGAAATGTCTTGTTTGGGGCCTGGTGGGAAATGGGATTTGTTTCATTTAGTTTGCTTTGTTGTTTGGCTGGTTTTGACTTTTGTTAATTTTCTTGTAAGTTTAAAAAAAAAAAAAAAAAACAAAAAAAAACCAAACAAAAAACAAATAAATATTTCCTGCTTACCATCTGAAAAAAAGCATAGAGCACAGATACAGCATAATGCTGTCCAAACTGTGATCAGAATTTGAGAGTTGTAGTGGTAGTCTTAGAACTGAGGAAAATTCTCATTTGAATCTGTCCTTAGCAAGCTGCATACATTATGCATTCAAATATATGTATATACATGAACATGTAATTCAGATGGATGTACAGGTGGTATGCACCAAGAAAGAGTCAGAAAAAGAGATTAAGGTTAAATGTTTATTTAAAAGTAGGGTTCTAAAATGCTTGCTTTTCTTAAATTCAAATTCAGATGTTTTTAGAAGTTAAATAGGATTCAGTTGTTTGAGGATTACTTTGTGTATGAGTTGGATTTAAATCACAGGGCATTTCAGATCAACTACTCTGTTCAAAGCGGCTGCTGTTAAAGGATTTATACGTGATATTGCTTCCAGGGTATTAGTATAGCAGGTCTTCTTCTAGCTGAATTTGAAGTGAAATGTAGATTTTTGCATTGTCCTTGTCTAATGTGTATTTTTTTGAGCAATCTTGAGCTGCTGTTTAAAGGTATTAACTGGTTCAAAATCGTTGGCATTGTTTAGAGGATTTTAAATAGAGGAATACAGAGTTAAGCTACGTGAAACTATGCTTTCTATTTAACTGTAAAAGTGTAAAAATAAAGTCTCTAGAGTGAAAGAAGCACTTAGAATCATGCATTCAGTGATTTAGATCCTAAAGAAACCCACAGATGATACTTCAGTGAGGGTAATTTGAGTATCTTGGATTATCATTATATAGCATTTCCCCAACAGGATGAAAAAAACATAGAGTATTTATGAGGGGGGAAAAAAAGAAGAAAAAAAAAGGTAAGATTTTGGTAAGCTTTTTTAGCAAAGTCAAAAGAAAATGAAATATGCCTACAGTATTTCACCCACAAACAGATGGCCAAACATAACAAATCAATAGTATGTAAATAACAGTGTTAAGAAGATCTGTTGCAATGCATGAAAAATTACTGCTTTCTTGGCTGCTACCTTCATACAGACTAAACCTTCACAGAGAAGAGTAGGATATACATTATTTTTTTCACAGAGACAGATGTAGTGGCTCAAAGTTGCCATCTTCATTTAGAAGTCAATTTTTTTAAAGAGTGCCATGCAGAATCAACAGATGCCCTTTAGAACTTGTAAAGGTGGTATAAGAAATGCACAGAGCTCGAAAGTCTGAAGATGCAGGCAGTGAAAGGAAATGCGGTTTTTTCACGAGGCCTGCGAGTCCCCTGCACCCACACAAGTCTGTGACAGAGAACTTGTGATGGAAATGTGAAAATTTGAGCAGAGTTGTTGCAGCAGGCAGGCTGTGAAATAGTGAACTTCTGGTTCTGTGGCACGCAGTCGTCAGAGCACTGGCACTAAAGTGTGTGTTCCTGTTTAAATTCACAAGAAAAGCAGTGATCCAGATTGCCTTAGTGTGCTGCTCCTGGAAGCACCATTTATTAACCACCATCAAGACCTAGTCTTTTTCCAGGTGTGTTGCAAATAGCAACTCTAGTATTTTAAGACATGTTTTGCTGCTAAAGTATGCTAAGGGTGTTCGCTCATTCAAATTGCAATAATGGGGGATTTCCTTTTAATTTTAAAAAAGGGCCACGCAAGTGACTCAACTTGTGACCTCAGGCAAACGATTTAAAATCTCCTTGTGACAATGACTTGTCTTCTCTGGAATGTGAATGATGATGTTTTACTCTCTTTCTCTAGTAAAGCATTTTGAGGTCCTTGGATTAGGAACTTTTGTCTGGCCTCGGTTCGTACAGCATTGTGCAAAGTAGAAGTTGAACATTACAAAATATGGAATGGGCAGAGATCTCTGTTTTAAATTGAGATTCTTCTGCTTATTTTTTTAGAAGAATTAGAAGAACTTACTACAGTTTTCTGAAAATAATTAGATATGATAAAGTGTTGATCATTTATAGTCTAAATGATTAGTCATTAATTGAAAGTGCTTAAACTAGCTATTCTTTAAGAAAACTACCATTTTCAAAAGATTACTTTTTGTACAGTCAATCAAAATACATTTTTGAATATTCTCTAAAATAAAATTACAAAAATAGGACATATTTTTATATAAAGTCTGTTTCCATTTTTCCCGTATTGTTCTTTGTTACTAATATAATAAGGTTTTCTGGAGCCCTTAATTATTATTCCTGTTTTTATCAGGATCAGGGAAAGAATCCTCTGCTTTGAGATTTTCGTGAAGTACTACTTGTAATATGTCCTTTGCCAAAGCAGAGTAAGATAGCCCAATATCCTTGCATCTCACCATTTTCAAAATATATTTTCCTGCTATTATAAGTCTTCAAATCAATAGAAATAATGTATAGCAACATGCTTTTGGGAATTTGCTGTTGACTATAGCCATGTCTTTTTAAAAAACAAGTTTAGAAATTTGTTTGCTGTTATGTCATTATATCAGTGATGTGGATTATTTCAGGAATATTGTGACCAACACAAATTCAAGCATTTCTGGAAATGAACATTTAGGAAACAGATGTAAAAATTATGTGTTAAGGTGTTTAAACATTCTTTATCTGACTCTAACGCTTTCTCTAATGAATTCCCTCTCTGAATCCTAAACCTTTGTATCTAGTGTGGAAGTACCATGGAAGGATGTGGGTCAGTAGCCATTAAAAGGTATGGCTGAGTTTCTGATGTAAACAAAAGAGGAATACAGTGAATGAAAATATTGTTCTGAAATAGACCCTGATCCAGATTGCCTAGTCTTTCAGCCTTAGTATTTCAGATTAAAGTGTAAAGTATAAATACATTTATAATTTTGTCTCAGTTTTGATTCCATATATCTTCATTATTAATATTGATTCATTTCTTTAGTTCTCTCAGCTCTGTTCTCACTCTGGGTAAGACTCTCCCTGGTCTCCATTCTCCTTTCATACTTTGCCTGCTTTTCTTGTAGAGAGCTGGAAATGTGTTACAGATCATTAACATGACTAATTTCAAAGTACTTTTACAATAAACATTGCTAGCTCTAGCAAGATAGACCATTTCCCTCTCTATGTTCTGAAATTATAGAAGTAAGCTCTGAATTCTGTTGCTATCAAATCTTCTCTTATTGCTGCCTCTCCATTTGACTTTCCTGTGTGAAATTTATTTTAACTGTAATATGACCACAGCCTTGTAGCAGAGATTGTTTTGTCTGTCAGAGTGTTATCACCTGGGTTACATGAGAAAGAGCAACTCTGGTGGTGGGAAAATTGAATCAACAAATTAGCAACATAAACATCAGTTTTGTAATGAAAATAATTGATGATGTTTACATTTAAAGTGCAAAATATAGCACATACAATGCCAGTCTGGTTACATTAATATGAAGAGAAACAGAGAAACATTATTATAATAATAATTTATTACTTGTACAATTTAATAAGGAAATTTTCTGGTGACAAGCTGGTTAATAAGAGTAGGCAGTCAGAACTGAATATGCTCAGGGAGAAAATGATAGTTTTTATTCCTATGGGTTTAGTTTCAAATTCTCCTCGTTTTCTGCAAATGGGAAAATGAGAAATCATCCAGTGGTAATTGTGAAAAATTTCCCCCTCCTGGTTTTTTTAACCACCTAATCAGTTTCCTATTGCAGGATTCATTTACAGCTTGCTCAGTTTGGAATTAGATGAGCAATTCTTTAGTTTTCTCGTAACAGACTTGGGCTTCTGGATTTTTTTCTTGCAATTCTGACTTTCTGTATTAATGTTTTTCCATTCGCCCCTCTTTTTTTTTAACTGTGTAAAAGTCAAAAGTCTATCCTCGTTGCATGGCATGCACTATTAATAAATTTCCCATTTACTCCTACTCCCGTTTTTGGTGTCCCAGCACAGGATTCCTCATGAGTATCTTGTCATGTGGAAATACCCATCCTAATTAACAGCTGACCTCAGGAAAACATGGCTTAACATCAAACTCTACACGTAATGGAAAGGAATTTATGGTGTTCTATTACCAATGAGCATCATCACAGAGTGAAAAAATGCCATAGGACAATCTCAGTGTTGAACTTGCTAGAAATTGTTGCCAGAATAGTCTATAAGATGTTTAATTTTTCAAATTACTTGCTATTTGGACTCTTTACTTAGAAGCTGGTTTCATGTTTTCCTGGAAGGACTCAGTTTTCAGCTGTTAGCAGTTTTTATCCAGCTGAATTACAATAACACGCAAAATGTGAGTGGGGCATTCCAAGCATAAAATGATACATCTTTTGCTCAGAGGGTTTGTGTTCCATATCACTGAATCAGTGGAGTTGTGCCAGGTTGTGCCATCTGAAGATTTGGCCCTCAGTAGCACAGAAAATTCTGTTTTCAAGGACCATTACTCAAATAGAAAAACCCGATCACGCTACAGGCCAAGTGTTTGCTGCGCCCGACTTTGGTACAGGAACTTCCCTTCTCCAATTGTTGGGATAGAAAACGAAACTACAGGTGGGTAAGTACTACAAAATTTTTATGGTATTTCCTTTTCCTCTCTTCTAGGAGTTATTTGAGGTCTTGCGAAAGTACGTGACTTTCAAAATGGGGGATGATTTTGTTGACTTGAACTGTCCCTGTTAAAATTTCTAATTTTAATGGTGGCTGTTAGGACATTGGTTTTAAGTGTACTGATGGCAAGACTTGGGCCAGAACATAAACACTGGTAAGCAGCCAGAAACCTCTGGTTCCCTATTGCCTGGACTGTGATAGCTGTATAGGTCAGAGTGTGTAGTAGAATTATTTCTAAAATTACGTAGTTTCTGTTAGTAATAGTACCAGAAAACGATATGTAAGTGAGGAAATGGAAAAGTACTTACAGCAAAGTTGAAGTAGAGGCTTTAGGAACTGTATTTAGCCTTGACGAGTCAAAATAAAGCAGAAAGATTTCCTCAGCACACCCATAACAGCAATAAAAATGATAACAAGGTACAATTTTGATGACTTAACATTCACACAGATGCAATTAAAAAAAAATATTTTGTGGATAGAAAAGATTTTCTGGGGCTTTACAGTGAAAGAAATGTGTTACACTTGATAGTGATGAAGGTTGGCTGAAAGTATAGTGTAAGTAAATTCTACTCCATTGTATCTGTGGGTAAAAATGGATTGGAATATAAAGTATTATTACATATAAAGAGATTATTTTTTACTAATATATATTCAAAAGGTTAGGGATGACCTAAAATCCTAGTCTCAGGGATAACCTCAGTCCCTGATGTTTCTGAAACTGAGGGTTACTGATGGCAATTGTTTCTATTCTCAGGGAGAGCTCAGGTGGTTGCTTGTGCTCAAAGCCTTCCTTTTCCATCTACTCTGACAATATTTATGCCTTGCTCAAGAAACTCCTTGTTGCAGGTGTTCAGCCTATGAGCCCAAGTCATTCACTGCCTCACGCCAGGCCACACTGCTGCTACTCCAACTTTGAAATTTAATTAAAGCTAATCCACAGAGTTACAATCTGCCTGGCTTTGAGCATTTACAGAAAAGCAACCAAACCTGTTGAACCCAGGAGAAAAGACCTTTCTTTCAGACTGCATGAGAGAGAGTGCATTTTCCCCATGAATTATTATATTGGGAGAGAGACATTCTTAAAGATCATTAGGATAATATTAAATTGATGACATATTGACAAATATTTTTTATTTTTGTATTTAAGACAAAATAATGGAAGATATATGAGATTAATTTAATTTTAATGTAGATTTTGTTTAACCGAAAGTGTGTAGTGGATGATTTTTTGCTGTGTTACCTAAATGAGTGGTTAAGAATGTGTTGAATGTTGTAATCTCACTTTAAATCCATCTGACACTCTGATAACTTAAAAAGCTTAGGACGTCTCAGGATGGTAAAAATTGAGAAAATAAAATGGGCATTTTTAGAGGAATTTAGCCAAAGTGGCAATATACTGGGATGGAGTGAGTTGTCCGTGTGTATCTGCTATCTTGCTTACTCTCTTTCCGAGCTGTCAGCTGCTTAAAGCACAAAATGAGAATATAGTTCCCTGATACCACAGTGACAGTTTAAGTAGTACCTTTCCCTGACCATATCTTCTGTTGCCAAGTCCCTGAAAATTGCTTGCGAGGGTGTGAAGTGCATCAAATCAGATCAGGGAACTGATTTAGATTAAAAATAAAGCCTCCTTCTCCTCACCTTTATTCTTTTTTCCCAATTCGTTCCCTGGCCCGGGCTGACAGCTGTGCCAGGGGCTGTGTTAGCAGAGGAGGAGCAGGAGGGAGGCAGCAGTGACAAGGGGCAGGAGGTGGCTGCTGCTGGTCAGAATTAATATTGAACACCTCTTCTTCTTATTGAACACCTCTTCTTATTGAACACCTCTTCTTAACAGTGGCCTGCGTGCTGGCATCCTGAATGTCTAAGGTCAGGACAGAAGAAGGAGGAAAGTTTCTGGAGACTTTAATGTCTCTGCAGGTGCAATTAGTAAGGAATCGGGACCAGTCGTATGAAGCACCTTGGGAAAGCGTTTGAAACCTATTGTGTGAAACTTTTTTGAACTAACCCTCCTAGGAAATTTAAAACTTGTTTGAAGTAGGTGCAGGAAGTAGCACTGAATTAGGACTGAATTTTCCAATCTTGTGTTTCCCAACTAATTAGGAGTTATAAAGTACTTTCTCTTGTTGCAAGAGCCCCTCAAGCATACACAAAGTAGATCTCCAGGGAATTAAAACTTCCGCTGTTTTTCAAGTGACTCTTTTCCTGCAGCAGGGTGCAACCCTCTTTGATTTGATCAAGTTGGCCAAATCGTTTACAATTTTGCATCACTACTAATACATTTTGACAGCAACTTGTGTTATTGTATAATTAACTTCTAATAAACGTATGTGTGCTTCTTAATTTGGGAATCATCCATAAACTTGTTACTGACAACTTCAGAAGTACTAGAAGCTATCTGATTTTAAGATCAATGCAGATAGTGTGCTATGAACTAGTTTTTTGAATGCTACTTCTTGTAAATTTTTATAAATGGCTGTTGGAACTCAGTGTGAATATGGACTTTTCTTCTTCTAGTATTTCACCACTGTTGCAATCTGTGGTCCAAATTATTTGTATAAAATGATTTATCTGTAAATTGGGATACTTGTATGTGTGCATGTATTTATATGTATACACACACATATATTCCATTATTATATTATTATATGTGAGTGCAAAAGGCTTTTGGAATACATACTTCACATTAGTTTTTAAACTGCATAAGTCTGAAAAATTTTGAAAGAAATGGTGCCGTATTTGTTAGCTTGTATCTGTTGCACTTTGTTCCTAATATTCAATTAAACACTTAACTTGCCTACTCATTGATCCCATGTATTTATGCAGAGCTGTGCTCACTTTTAAATTCGATTTCCTCAGGGAGAATACAAATATTTTTAATTTTGTTTTGTGAGCCATATGTTCAAGAGCCGCTACTAGTTTGCTGTTTCAACTTTCTTTGCCTTTTTCTGCCTTTACAACATTCCAGACATTCGGTACTGCAGTCTAAATAGAGCACTGTAAACATGCCACTAAAAAAAGTTTCTTGTGCAATGTGATTTTATTATGAACTCAACATTTATTTGGTTTTATCCTAATATCTCCTGTTTCTCAGTTGTCCTCTGAAAAGCCATTGCTCTGTTTATTTTGTGAGTCAGCTTTTATAAATGTATCGCTACTCATTCCTTTTATCTTAGCTCTAACATTGTGGGTTTGCTACAGAACTACTTTAGGGTGCTTTTTATTTGTATTTTTAATGTGTTTCTGTCCACCAGACCATAGTAAATGTGTCTTCATTGAATGCTGGCTATTTTTTTTTCTTTATGAAATATTAAATTTCTCTCTCTCTTGGGGTCATTACCCATTTTCTCATGACTCATCCCTGTCTTTCTGTTTGGTCTTGACAAGGAAGTGGAGCCTCCAGGGATGAGAGGAAGAGCAAGTGAGACCCCAGGAGCAAATGGGCAGGAGAGGCCAGTAGCTAAAATGCTGCAGTCAGAGTGGGGGACAGCTTAAGCCCAGTGGCAGTGGGGGAAGGCTGTGATGTCTGCTCCAGGGAAAACAGCAAAGAGGCAAAAATGGCCTAATTGCATAAAAGTGACAAAAGGTGTAACAAAACCTATGCCAGAAGAAAGGAGAAGAGATAGAATCTGGCTTTATCTTGAGTGTATTTGTCCTGAGAGCTCTGACTGTTAAATTTCTGCTCGGGAAATAAGCAAAATTACTTAATTGCATCATTAAATTTTGCCATCTGCAGATTTTAATTGATGCTTAATTATTAGAGTGAGATGTCCTATGAACATTTTGAGTGGTAAATTGAAAACTTGAAGCACAGTTGCAATTCAAGTGATGTGGATCCTTTGCAGGACGGAGTTATAACATATTTGGATGCCATCTAAAAACTGTATTCCCTCCTTTGCTGCATAATTATGTTTCTGTAACCAATGGATTTCCTTTATCAGATTTTGAGCATTCTAGTCTGAAGCACTTGTGTAGATCACATTTCCTTTCTGCTGAAGTGCTTTTGTGGCCTATAAACTTGAGATACAGGATGAATGTATTTCTTATGAAGACCAAAGATCTAGTTACCATCTTGTAGGATTTTTTAATCAGGTTCTAGCTGTGGCAGCATATTTTTATTCCAAACAATGCTCTACTCCTCCTTATAATTACTTTTGGCATCTTGCTCATTGCAATCTCTCTCTCTTCCCCCACGCCTATTACTTGGTACTTTAAATCTTCAAAATGTTTCATGTATGTTATTATTCACAAGATTCATCTCAAACTTCCATGATATGTTGCTTATCTGTAAAGGCCGATACTGATTTGACATATCTTGGCAAAGCATTTTTTGCAGCATGAGGTAGGAGAAAGGGATATCAAAATTCTCTGTCTTTTCATTACAGAGTCCCCGTGGAGCAGCTGCATCAAATTTTTCACATTATTTATGACTGAAGCAAAAGTAACTTTCTGATTGTCCTCATTTTTGTGATTTGTCCCCTACTCAATGTCACGCCAGCTTCCCTCTAGAAGAAACCTTTTGGGATCATTAGTCAGATGGAAGATCACATACCTTTGTGTAATTATTTGAGATGGTTAGATACCATCTAACCATCTAGGTAATTCAGTCATACACTTTGAGCTCATTTAAATATAAAGTGCACTAAAAATTGCTATCCACTGCTGCACCAAAAAAATCACCACCTACATTTTAGCTGCTGCTATTGTGAACTCCTGGGATCACTTTGTGTTAAATTTAACTTTGAAATTGCTAACTTCTTTATACCGTTTCTACTTCAGAGTCTTTTCTCATTTGATTATGATTTTTTTTCTTCTTAAAATAAGTCTGTATCGAGGTGGGAGTTTGTCTCTTTTTGCAAGTAGCAGACGATAAGACAAGAAAAAGTGGCCTCAAGTTGTACCGGGGGAGGTTTAGATTGGATATTAGGTAAAATTTCTTTACCAGAAGGGTTTTCAAGCATTGAAACAGGCTCTGCAGGGAAGTGGTTGAGTCACCGTCCCTGGAGGTGTCTAAAAGTGGTGTAGGTGTGGCACTTGTGGACATGGTTTAGTGATGAGCTTGGCAGTGATGGGTTTAACTTGATGACCTGAGAGGCCTTTTCCAGCCTAAATGGTTCCATAATTCCCTAAACAGTTTTCCCTGCAGTGTAGGAGAATGGCAGACTTTTTGGCTGCTGGTCAGTGGGTGGTAAATTCTATGCCTGAATAATAGTGAAGCAGCTGAGGAATATGTCCCATTGTCTAGAACAAAGATTTAATTCCTACGTTTAGTCTGAAGAAAAAAAGTAATATAGTCCATGAAAACTTGAATGTCTATTCCTGTCAGTGCCAAAGGAGGAAAAAACCAAAACAGGCCAGTGTGCAACACCTATGACCAAGTATTTTTTAAGAATGAGGGAATACAACAAAATAAGTAAATTATTAAGTATCCATTATAAATAACTACTGCTGATGTGATATTTTTTTCCCTCTTGTGTTGTTCCTCTGTTTCCTGGGATGTATGGTTTACTTCTTCCCTTTTTTTTTT
>VZRO01004834.1:188180-228092 GCA_013397915.1 Daphoenositta chrysoptera | reverse complement strand
TTTTGGGCAGGGGGTCTTGTATTATGATTACAGAAATACAAAGATTAATTTCTGAGCACTTAGCTTTTTCTGGTTACCCTACTGGGACTTCTGTTTGTCCAAGGAACTTCTGCACAGGAAAAGGTCATATAAGAGGACAACCCAAATTGTGGATCCTTCATCTTACACAAGCTTACAAACTCAAATTTGGAGACTATGTTTTAAATCATAGCCTTTTAAGTTTCTTTACCTTTCTTGAGGAGATTAATGTTTGAGATTGTAATGCATAATATTTGAATTATTCATTTTAATTAAAATTGATCATGAGAACTAATTAAAAGACATGCAACTGGTTACTGGCAGTGTAGTTGGACTACTTTACAAAAATACCATTTGGTGTTCAACATTAGGCTCGTGTTGATTTTAGAAATTATATTCTATAAATAATAAGGGGCTATAATTAATTCTGCATAAGGATTTGGAAATCTAGTCTGTCATTAAAAAAATATTGAGCAGTGCTTTCTGGTTTTGGAAAATCATGGGTTCTCTTTTCACTTAAAGCTTTATGCAGCAGTCAAAAATGTCAACTGAAAAAAAAGCTTAAAATGACCTCTTATTCATATCTTTTTCTCTATATTTTAAAGTGGGATTCAGCTGCCTTCCCATCAGACTTGCTGGAATATTGTGGGAGGATATATAGAATCATAATAAACAAATTATCTTTTAGAAAAATAATCATTGATAATGATCATCTGGATCACCAAATCCAGGAAAAAAAATCTTGCTATTATGGCTAATCTGATTACAAAAATCAAGTTTTACCTCAGCAATAGGTAGATTGTTGACTTCACTATTATTGCTTAGGAAATTGCTTCAAATTATTGCTATTCTTACAATTAGAAACTCTCAGATTTCCAGTCTGTATGTATTAATTGCCAGTTCATGCTCATTTTCTTTGAAAAGCTCTTTATTTGACCTCAGATTGTGACTCGATGACTAATTTTGAGAGCTATGATGGGAATCCATTATCACCTACTCAGAGAGATGTTCTTAATGCATTGCCTAATTTCCACGACATGAAATATAGTTTCACCATTTCTATTCTGTGTCTGGTTGAGGTTGTTGAAAGGAATAGAACAAAAAGAAATATTTGAAGAGTTTTTAGCCACTTTAGCCTAAGACTTGTGTGGTGATTTCAAAAGGATGGAGAAATGCCAGTGACTGTAAAAGTCGAATTTAATAGCTGAAGGTGAACTAAGATGTACTTACTTCTATTTGTGGTGAAAATGTCCCACTGAAGGGAAACAGATTGTGCAGAGAGGAATTAATGAGACATTATCTAGAAAATTTTCCATCCTATGTTTTAATTTCTTTGAAAATTTTCCTTTGAGTCTATTATTCAGAGAAAATTTGGAGTTTTGACTATGTAATTTATTTTTTTCTGAAGTGTCATGTGTGTCCTGGAACGCTTACATAGCTTTTAAATGAATTCTACTGGTGTCAGACAAAAGTTGCATTATTCTACATCCATACTGAGAATCAATTTCTCAAAATAAAAGCCTTTCCAAACACAGGAAGGTTTTAGGGCTGAATTGGACATATTTGTGTTAGTCACCTAGGCTGAAAATGCTTGAAGAACACTGACAGGGAAGAGTCCTGTCTACTGCTGCTAGCGAAGTGTTAGTGGGATTTTGGGATCTTTACATAAAATTGAATTTAAAAGCTTTTGACATTGATCGTGATGTTCATGTTCATTACTTTTTTGAAGGCCAGATCTGTCCCCAGTAGAACAGCTTACACAGACCTTCGAATTTTCTTGTCGCCCATGTGGCTCATGTATATTTTTTTCCCTCTCTATTGAAGGAACTAGGTTGGAAACATTTCCTAAGCAGTGAAGAACTCTGACCCACATTTCCATGGCATCAAAAAATGCCTTCCCACAGAGCATGGCAAGGTGCTGCCCTCCAAAAGATGAGCAACATACTAAAGACTTGCCTCAGGACACTTTCTGCTAGGGTCTAGGGAGAGCTGGGTTAGCAGGGTCAAATGCCAAGGATATTTGGAGAGGGAAGAAACCATTGGTTAGTATCAGCTGTGTGCTCCCTGGCCAGGAAAAGGAAGGGCAGAAGGGAAGAAACAGGTTTCAGATTTAGGCAGTTCTGAGTAAGAGAGCTAAGAGATGAATTAGGTGTGGGTCATGTTTTTATTGAAAGAAGAAAGACTCCATAAACAACTACAGTGGTGCCGAAGAACAGTGTGTTGAACTGTGAAGATAAAAAAGCCTTAAACAAATAGACTCCAAAGCAATTTTAGTATTGTTGAGTAAAGTTACAATGATCTGAAAATTGCAAAATGGATACACTTTTCTGACTCTGAAGAGGCTGGGGTTGGAGGATGTTTTGCTACTATGCTTCTGCTGTATGATAAAAGAATAGTTGGTGGGTTTACCTTCAGCAATGGTAAATGGATTTGAAGAAGCAGCATTCTCTCTGAAAGGACAGTAACAAATGAAGAAGCCCAGAAGACTTTATATTGAAAAAGAAGGGTAAATTTCAATGTACCACAAAGTCCCTAAATTGTTTTTGTGACTTAAGTTTCCTTCACACAGACATTCCATTAGTAACAGTTATATTACAACTGACTGTAAGTATGAGCATTTGAAATCTCCAACAAGTTACTCTTCAATAATGAATGTTTTCATTGACTTGGAGACAGTTATAGCATGAGGTTTTCATTTCTAACCTACCTACAGTAATTATCCATGTTCTGCTGATGGTTATTTATTGTTTAATTAAAACGTATTCAGGGGATAAAAGCCCATTAGGATAAAGCATTGTGTCAAACCCAAAAAAAGTTGCAATGAAGTTTGAGTATGGAAATGCCTCCTGCTGGCTCCTGTATATTTATGGTCAGGCTCTGGTAGCAAGCTTCAGAGAAACAGAATATTGTGTTAATCTAACAGCAACCACCTGCTTCTATAAAATTAGAAAATAATTTGAATTATGCATCTGGCAAGCCTAACCAGAACAAAGGACATTCATGGACTAGTATGTTGTGACATTAGGTATCACACCCTTGTAAAGGAACAGTTCTCTTTCCAACCTTGATTAATTGATGAGTGGGGAAGAACTGATTAAAAAGGAAAGGTTCTGCTAGTTAGAAATGACAATAAATTTTTCAGGAAAAGTATCAGCTCATACATATGCCTAGTAAGTTAACTCACCTTTACAGAAAAAACTGCAAATATATTTTATTCAAAGGAACATTGCTTGTTTTGAATCTTAAATTCATTAATCTCTGTGAATTTTTACACTTGTCTGATATGGTTTGAAATGCTTGTTCTGATGTATCAGCTGAGGTGAATAATCTATTTGAATTTATGGGGAACATTATCACTGTGAGGTTTGGGAATTTTCATGTGTAAATTGAGAAACACGTAAATTCCTGTGCACTGGGATGTGTGAGTGAAAACAGTCCTTTTTTTTATATAAATCATTTTAGTTTTAATTAAAAGTGACTTAACTAAATTCAAGTATGTGATACACCTCATGATTTCTGCAAATTTTTTTTTTTTTACCTTTTCAGTATAACCAATCCATTCTTATTTTATGTCTTTTGAAGGTGCAAAAATTTCCCAGAGGCAAAATCCTTTTCCCAACTAATTCCTTCTCCTGGCTGTGTTTCAAATCAGTGGTTTTCACTGATTTGATTTCACCCCTGCACTGTCCCTTTTCCAGAAAGAGTTATGTACGGGCAGATTGACTTCAGGACAGTTGTTTTGGTTTTTCGTTTGTGGTTGGTTTTTTGTTTTTTTGGTTTTTTTCAGTGTGGTAATCCCTGGATGAAGGTTCCTGGATAAGTTATCACAGCTCAATCACATCTCTAAATTGTGCTAAACTGTGGTGGAAGCGAGGGGGACACTCTGCAGCCAAGAGTTATTGGAGAGCAGCGTGCTCTGATTAGGCCCTGTTTGTCCCCTGGCAAAGCCTGTGTGTTGGTGTGATGTATGTGTCTGTCCTGTCTGTCAGCTGGTGCAGGGCTTTCCATGCCAGAAATATTTCTGATAGGTATCCAGGTCTTCCTGCTGTTGAAGTGGCACAGAGGGAGAAGATTTTGACAGGGCAATTTTCTGGATAACTATTAGAAATTTTTTGGAGGCTGTATTCTGGATTCTGCTTTATTCCAAAGCAAGTATTTTACTGTACTTCAATAGTGGTTTTTTTTTCTTTTTTTCTTTAATTACTGGCCTGTTTGTAAATGCTATGACACAGCTAGAACACTGGTCAAATTCATCTCACCTGAGCAGAGTTGCCTAATTCAGGAGTAGGGGTTTATCTGTTGCATCAGGTTGGTGGTGATGGGAGCAAGGAAGGGCTGTACTCTTCAGTAGCATGGGTGCTCAGGGTCTGCTGGAAGTTTTATGCAAAAAATCCCCAATTAGTGAAAGGAGCATGTTCTCTGGCACTGCAGTTGACTTTTGCCGACCTTTCATGACAAATTATGATTGTGAACTCTTGACCTTTATTAAAATTTTAAAGTGTGTGTCAAGGTATCATAAGCTGTTAAGTTGCTCATAATCGTGTTAATCATGAGTTACTCACACTGAATTGGGTATGGTGGTGGAGGTGCCTCGTGGAGTCTTTAACATGGATATTGCATTGCTGTCCTCAGCCATGAGAGACTGAACTCAATGAGCTCCCCTGATATTTGTATCTATCTGCTGTCACTTCTACAGTGAGTGGAGAGAGAAACAGTCATATTCAACCATGCATGTACTAAAATACATTCTCAAACTTTCTCCACTGACTGTACAGGAGGAGAGGGGCTCAAATATGCATGTTAGAGCCTAAAAACAGGTGGACTTAGGCACTCAAATTGCATTTTCTTTCCTAAGCATTGGACATTTGGCTAAATTAAGCTAATGAAAGCTTGGCTTCTTGTTTTGAAACATCTGAAGTCTCAGTGGCAATCTTGCACACCTAATGTTAGTCTCTCACATCCATCTTGCTGTTTCTGAGTCTGTGATGGTGGTCTGCCTTACGTACCAGGTTATTCATGTCACTAAAATTGGTACTGAGAAGAATCATGTGCCCCTCTGTCTCTGAAGTGTCATAACAATATCTTTTGATAACCTCACTCTCTTCCTTTGGATAAAATGCTTTTACTGTGGGATTTTTTCAGATTTCATTGAAAATCCTAAGGAATTCAAACTAACTGCTGCACGTTACTTGTTTGTAATGCAGTGTCTTAAAGCTGGTGTCACAAGTAAAAAGTACCCAGTGACTAATCTCTGAAGTAAACCTGTTGGTTTTTTAATTTTAATTCAGAAAGCTATATTGTCATGTTCCTCTTACCATATTATAGAAATAGCTGTTTGAAAAAGAACCTACAGTAGAAGGAAGGCATCTGTTCAATTACCTTTGTACTTCCCCACACTGGATAATGTTGAAAACTAAGATGTTATTTTCCCCCCTTGTTTATCATCAGACAGGATAAAACGCACATTACTTTTGATTTCATCGTTGTTTCTCTGTAATCAAAAGAGGAACAATGTTTAAATTAAGAACTTCAATATTCCCATCCTGGTACACAAAGCTCTACAAAGCTGGTATTTTGCTGACTAGTTGTTTTCAAGCAAGGAATCATTAGGCTTGCCCATGCACAAACACTGCTTGGGAAACAAGGTCTCTTAGTATGCAACTACCAGTGAAAATAATGATTTTCTTCCAGGGTTGGTTGGTTTGGGATTTTTCTTTAATTTCAGTGACAATTTTGTACAGGTGCCTAGGCAATTGTGAATCACTGTTTATTTGCCTGTGCTTATATTCCTTTAGAATCACAGAACATTGATGAACTTTAGAGACCATCTATTTCTAATGTCCTCCCATAGGCAGGGGCATCTTTCACTAAACTGAGTTGCTCAAAGCCTCATCTAACCTAAACCTGAACACATCCAGAGATGGATCATCTGCAGCTTCTCTGTGCAACCTGTTCCAGTGTCTTGCCACTCTTATCATAAAATAATTTATCTTTATGCCCTACCTATACCTGCCCTCTTTGGGTTTAAAATTGTTGCTCTCTGTTCTGTCACTACAGACACTGGTAGAAAACATGTTTCTGTATTTCTAATTAGTTCCTTTGTATATTGAAAAGATGCAGTAAAATCTCCCTGGAGACTTCTTAAACAACCCAACTCTCTCAGCCTGTCTTCATGGGAGAGGTGCTCCAGTTTAATACCTTTGCTTTTGCTGTTTAAGCAAGGCAAATGTTCTGGACCTGCCTTGTAATGAGCTACCAAATATCACCTACCCAACCACGACTCCATTGCTCCCAAGCCCAACCATTAAACCTCTTTTGAATGAATCCCCAGCAATATAGGTCATTCAGAAGATATTTCTACAAGGGCTGTGAAGCACAAGATGTTACTGAGTACTTTTTGTCTGTATTTCATCTTTTATCCTAAAAATAGATCAAAGTCATTTTCCTCCAGCAGTCCTCAACTTCTCGGTCGAAGGTCTCTGCAATCTTGGGCTTCAGTCTGATTGAAAAGTGTGACAGATTTTTTCAAGATGGGATAAGGAAGGAAGGTAGGTTGGAAGTTAAACGGGAAAATTCAGCTTTCTTTTAGTCTTTTTTTTCACCAAGTTGTCACATGAAGGAAAAAAACATATTAGGAAAAAACTCCCCAGCCATATCAACATTGTCTCATTTAGTTTACAAGAATGATGTGCACAATCTGCTGTGAAATTTCGAACTGCCTTATAAGTTACTTTGAAAAAGACCACAAATTCAACTTTTTTTTTTTTTTTTTTTTTTTTTTTTTTTTTTTTTTTTTTTTTTAATGTAAAGCCATGCCATTTGCACTTAAAGCCCACTTGACATTACGTCTTCTGCCTGACAGTGACCAATACTGGATGATTAGGAATGAAGATAAGTGATACACAAATTTAAGAAACAATAGAAGAACAGTGATCACTCTTAGGGATGTAGGTGTTTTCTCTGACCATTTTAACTTTGTCTGATTTCCATTTGCTGTCTCCTTTTATAGTCATTACCAAGATATCATTAAGCACTTATTTTAAGATTTATATCTTTTAAATTATTTGTAAATTTTATTTTTCTGTATCCTTTTGCAGGTGGGCTGACTAGGCTGGTATTTAACATTCAAAAGAATGAGTGCACACTGTGTTTATAAAACATCATAGTTACAACCACTGTTTTTGTGTGTTCCTAGTATTCCTAACATCCTACCTGACTACAGCTGAATGTCAAGGTGGTGTTAAAAAAGTATACATAGTGACTCTTGGGTTCCTCTCCAAATGTTAATAGGAAATAAGACTTTCTACAGGTCTGTCTCTGCTACAACTATTCATAACTGTAGGTTTTGTTAATTTGCTTAGTACTGTAATTTGACCAGCTGGGCTTTATGTATCAGATTTTTGGATAATTGAAGGATGAAGAAGAACTCTGAGGAAATACTGCTATGTCCTTGTCCATGTGTCCACATGCTTCTGTCTTTTTTCTCTCATATTTTACCTCTGGGGCATCAACTGTTAGGCCCCTGGGAATAGGGTGGGGCCCGGGGTGGATTGGTTCGAGGTCCAGCACTTCAGATTTGTGTGCTTGTAATATCACACGACCAGGAGTCATTTAGGGAAATCTACTTATCACTACAAAGAAGCCTTTAATGAATTATTATGTGGATTTCTAATATTCACTGGTACTATTGTGTATGGACAGAAAATTTCATTTTCCTTCATTTTGGATACAGTTTCATTATTCTCAGCTCTTGTACAGGGATCTTCATTCACATCACTGACTCAATCACATAGTGATACTTTCTTTTCTGCTTAACTAAATCATTATTCAAGGTGGATGGCTTCTAAATGTATTCCGATTTATGTGTTGGGAAAGAAATTATTTTCATCCAGGCTAACAAGAAACTGGGACACTGTTAGACCGAGCACAGCAATGCAAGGATACAGAACTATAAATTCACCAAGCCAGACAGACAGCTCCTATGCAGATACAGAGAATAAGGGAAGTTGGATGCCTGTGGCTGAGCCACAATAGCCGTCACACTGATGGCTCACACTTGTCAAAAAGCAATGCTGAGCTAAGGTTTTGAAAGCCTACCTGTGTCTTGGCCAAGAACAGCCAAATTAATCTATACACTGAACTCAGAATGGTTTTTTCTGTGTGTGGTATATATCTAGGCAGAGCAGTTTATGTCTTTGACTAGGCTACCTCACAGTGTAGTGTTATAGGAAATGAATTTTGAAAAAGAATGTCAGCATTTCCTTACATCACCAAAAAGATAACTTTACACGACAAGGAAGTTAAGAATATATGTACCCGTAACCCGATAACAGTTTGTGTAGACAGATCTGACATAATATTCAGCAGATTGCTGTCAAGTTTGGGTACTGAGAGATTATTTCTAGGCTCTGTGTTCCTGCAGAGCATGTAGGACTGGATAGCCATGCTTCAGAGGAATTCTTTTGCAGGGGCGTAATATAAGCATTCTTTGTGAGCAGTAAAGGCAAATAGTGGTCAGAGGTCAAAGCCTTAGAAATCAAGGTGATAACCTTCAAAAGGAGCTGCTTCTGCAGCAAATGAGCCAGCACTTTGTGCTCGATCTAATTAATAGGCTTGCAAAGTTCTTTCAGCCCTGATGTGGGAGAGAGATGGCCATTAGCCATACAAATCAGCAATGCGGTGGTCAGGGTGACAAGGCAGGTCACCCCCTTGCACTAGGATGGAAAATGCATTTTCTTTCAGCCCTCTTGTCAAGCACCAGAAATTCCCCAGTGGATCCAGTCCATGGCAAATTTATCTCGTTAATGGGAGGTCCCATGACTTTTTGTAGCTCATTATAGATGCCACACTTTCCTTAGTGTGCTGTGCTGGATTTCTCTGGGGTAGAGTTAATTTCCTTCACAGTGGCTTGTGAGGGTGTGGCAGTGTTTTGGATTTGTGCTGGAAACAGGGCTGATCACACAGAGATGTTTTTTCTTATTGCTGAACAGGGCTTACACAGAGCCAAGACCTTTTCTGCTCCTAATAGGAACCCACCAATGAGTGGCTCCGTGGGGTTTGGTTACTGGTTGGGTTTAAACCACGATGCAGAGGTAGAGTATTTTGGTAGTTGTATTAATATGCATGTTTTTATTAGCATTCTTTGCCTTTCCTCATCCTTGTGGCAAAGTCCCCATTGGACTATTATCAGTAAGATGGGAGCAGACTCAGCTCCATTAGATTTATAGAAAGAGAAATCCAAGTTCCAAGTTGATCATTCCGAGTTCCATCAGCATTTTGAGATACAAGTTCAATACAATATTCACTATTTTGTATGTACAAGGTAATTTCACTCTATACTTGTTACAGTGTGTTAACCTTGCTCCAATATTTCTGATGCCCAGGAGAAGGAGAATATGCAACTCACTGCTGTGAGATTATCATAGACTTGCAAAGCCTTGAAATACAGCTCCAAAATAGTGTAAATTCCCAATCAGGAAGGTCAGCTTAATTTTAATCTTTATTTTGCATCTCTCGATAATGTTAACATTTTCTAAATATTACTCTTGCTGAAGCGGTTAGTATTTTTAAAAAATATATATTTTACGGAAAAAATTCCTCTGGTTTAAATTTGGACTAATCCTTGCCAATACATATGCACACATATATATGTCAAGAAAATTTGGCTGGTTTTAATAATTTAATTATTTGTCAAGATCATCTTCACCGACCTTTTAAGTTCCTAAAGGGATGTATTTATAGTTTATTTTTGCCTTATATCTTTCCTTACTTAGTTTAGTAAGAAATGGCCTCCCTTCCCTACCCAAGAGCATCAGCTGAACACTGATGAAAATGAATGAGACAAATTCACCTTCCTGTTGTGTCCCTTTGAAACACTGCAGAGTTTAAATTCTTCTGTCCTGTTGTTTATTTTCTCTCTCACACTGTTGCTGTTACCCACTTGTTCTTGCTTTCAGTCTCTTACTTTGGTTCCCCTACTTCTCTTTTCCACTGGGTTGCAAAAGTGATGATTTTGTATTTGGGGATATTTTTTTCTGCATAGAATGTTCTAAAACATAACAATTCAGCATGCTGGCCAAACACCAATTTTTTTTTTTCCTCAGTCAGCTGGATCCAAAGTCCGTTGTAATCAATGGAAATAACACAGTTTGATCCATAGGATTAACTCCAGTATGAGTAGAAGCAGGGAACATAATTAAAAAGCATGGCCATCCCATAAAAAGTGGATACAACATTCAAAGTCAGTCTCTCTCTTTACTGGGGAGTGGTGGAGGTAAATTGCAAAAGCAGGCCTGCTTATTTGTCTTCTCTGAAGGGTGACACTTGAGATGACTTAAATGTTAAAGTGAAGCCCAAGGGAACCTTTTTGTATATAAAATGAAGGTATGAGAAGCAAAAGCCAAAGAAGCTTCAAATAATTCAAAGAACACTTACTGAAGAAGTTATTTGTATCTTTTGCTCTCTGCTTTTAGCTTAAAAGACAGTGTGAATACTCCTGTCTACCTGAAAATTTCTAGCAAAAGAAAGGATAAGCAAATTTAATTAGAAAAAATTTGGTGGAGTCCCACTGAGAGATTTTAGCACAAGATTCTGTATGACTTTAGAACAAAGGATAATGAAGAAATTATTAGGCATCCTTTAAGTGTTACATTGCTGCTTTGTTCTCTAATAGAGGGCTATATTTCATTCTGGAGCCTGATTTTTTTAAACAAAATGAACATGAAAAATTATTATCTACAAAAATAAGTGATATATAGATACCTATATATTATGCCTTGCAATTCTGGGTAAACAGGCAAATTGTTTGAAATTAGTATCTAAACTATTTGACTTTTTGATCTAGAAGTATTACTGATGACTAAGACTGAAATGTAAACTGAAAGGTTAGTACTTCTTAAAATATTACTTTGGTTTTTGACCTATTTATGTCTCTCTTTATCATCTCCCCTCTTCACTCTGAAAAAAGCAACATACATGTGCAATGATTTATGGGTGGCTATAAACAATGATTTCTGTTGCCTGTGTTGAATCTGTTATTAACTTGCTTGAGTGCTTCTGGAGAACAAGGCCTTTCACCTCTCTCATACTTTTTTTTTTGGGTGTGTGTCTGTTCTACATCATGTAATTTGCCTAGTCTGGGAAAAAACGTGAAGAAGGGAAGGAAGATGTAGTGCTGATGTAAGCATTTTAGAGAAATCATCCTTCAAACAAGTGAATCAAGAAAAGCTAACAGCATCTAATTATCCCATTTGTATGTTCCATTGGTTTGGGTGTTTGAAAGGCATTTAGCTCGCCGAGTTGGATTTAGATTTGCTATGACAGAAATGGCATTGCCTTTTATTTTGGTACTTGCAGATGTCAGTCAAATGGGATAATGCTATATCCATGCTTTCTCCAAATTTCGGACCCTTTAGCTTGGGCATTGAAGGCCATTGTTATTATTATATTGTCTAGGTGCTAGAACTGGATGTTTTCTTTTCCTTATAAATATCATTTCAGTGCTGTCATTCCCAGATATTCACCATGCTTTTGTTAGGTAACACATGCTCAGCAGATGGTGGAAAAGATGAAGGACTGATACGCTCCAGTGGCATAAGTGAGGAAGAGACAAAACCCAAGTGCCACTGTCACCAGGTATTAAAAATCTGGAGATGGAGAGCAAAGCATAGAGTGGTAAGTATTAAACTGTACAGTTCTTTTTACTGTGAATGTTTCGGCAACATGTCCTCTGAAACAAATTCGCAGCAAGATTTTCTCTTTAAGAGTAGCTCCCTTTCACTGGTCTCTTACTTCCCTGTTGTCTTTGTTAATACTGTCCTAAGATTCTTGTTTCTTTTTTATCTTTATGGACAAGTATTTAATATGTGGATTAATTTGGAACAATAACTTCTGCCAAGAGCATTATGAAGTCAATATTTGCCAAGTTTAATTTTTTTTACAGCATCATCCCAACAACAGGCCATGGTCTTTTCCAACATATTCTTTGATGGTCAACAGTATACAAAGGAAAAAAAATTCTGGATGCTCTTTAATTAGAGTGACTGATGTTTTCACTGAGGTTTGCAGACAGCACTGACACTTCAGTATGTTTTCTGAGAAAACAGCTCAGTGACAATTGACAGAAAAACATCTGCAATACTGAGAAGTAATATATTTATCTACTTCTGATATTTCTGGGAGCCTTACAGCTCGATCTCAAGGTCATAAAGTCCAAGCTCTATTGTGGCAAATACAGAACTGACTCCCAGAGTTTAGAGCTCTGCAAAAACACAAGGTGCTGTCCTGTTTGAACAATGCTTTCCAAATTTAGATGCCATGGTTTCTGCTGTTGATAGCAGCCTTCAGGTCTGTGTCAGGCCTGTCACACAGAGGAGGAAGCTTGCTTCAGTCCTTTCCTCTCCCCTCCCCAGGAGCAATCCCTGGCTCCTGAAAGCTTGGACTGCTCCATAGTTCATCCTGGCAGGCTACAGCCACTTACCTCATTTGGGATCTGCTACTTTCCCAAAGCTGCTACAAAGCCTGCACAAATACCATCTTCTGCAATTTCCCTTCCAGCTTTTCCTCTCTTCCGCTGCACACTCACAAGCTGGGATCACAAAGGTTTATCTTCCCTGCTTTTAATCCACACATACCTATTCCTGTAAACCTGGGCCACAGCACTGTGCCTTCCAACAGAGGCTTCATCTCCATGTGGACACACTTTCTATTTCCCAGCCCCTGGGGCTTGTTCCTGCAGACCAACTGGATTTTGGGGGAAACTGTGAAGCCTGCAGGTCCAGGCTTCCATAGTGGCAGACAGGAACCACCATGTGAATAGTTTTACCCTGGTTTTGTGGCTTTGTTCCTGTGGTTTGGAATAAACTGAACAAAACCCTGGACTACAGATCCTGTTTTTGATACTCCTCACCAACCAAGCTGGAGTGATCAGCAGTGTCTGTAATGCTTATGGCTAAAATTAAGCAGCATTTGGAGGTAAATGATTGCTAACAAAAAAAAGGTTAAAGAAAATAATTTGTCCTGAATCTGTTCAAATGTATTGTCTTAAAAATTGATTTATGGTTTTTTGTTTTTTTTTTTTTCTCTAAGGATTGGAGCATTTTGTTTCATCATTCTAAGATGAAATGTTTTGATGTTTAGTTTAGAAACAACAAAGACATGTATCTTCCGATTCATTATTTTAATTGGCATAAATGATTTCTTTGTGAAAGAACACTGAGATCTTGACTATGTTATTTTCTCTGAGGATAAGTCTTCACTCATTGCTAAGTCTGTTAGGAATCTCCTTGAGTTGCACGTGTCTGCTGTGATACACCACTGAAGCCTCTGTTGTTCTGATCTACCATATGCTTATTTATTCTGAAAAAAATCTGTTACTAACTTAATGTTCAGAGACATCCTTTGTCTCCATGCTAATTCACTTTTTGGCTATTTAACTAGCCCACTGAGACTCAGTTGCACTAGATTTTCCATAGACTGAAAACAAGACTGAGACCCACATTTCCTTTTGCATAGACCACTGTAAGGGAAGTGGAGGTTTAAGGCTAAATACGGTTTTGGAGGGGTGAAAGTTTTTCTCGCCTCTAAGTAATTTTAATACAAGAAAAATGAAACTTTGACCCTGGAACACTAGCTGCACATAGAAGTGCGAAGAAATAAATTAGAAATATTAATATCCTACTGTCAGTAGTTACTATGTTCATCCCTTTTTGAGACACACACATCACACTCCATCTCATGGTGATCTCACACTGCACTTAAGGAACCTTTCTATTGACTATTTGTCCTGTCATTTCTGTCTGAGAAATATTAAACTCTTTATAACTAATAGATCATTTCCTTTGGGCCAACAAAGCTACAGAGTTAGGACCTAGGGCTAATAATATTTGCAGAAGTAACCTTCAGACATTGGGCTGCACTGCTTTTTGTCTTGCCAGTGTGCTGAAACATCTTTTGTTTGGAAGAGATAAGTTTTATATACTCCATATATTCCACAGATAGAGAAGGCAAGCCAAGAACCTGTTTATCTTGCCTGAAATTTGATTTCAGTAGAATTATTTATTTTAATAGAAAATTGATCCTAAAGGGGAGATCATTTCTCAGGAAGCCAGAAATGGGGTATTGCTTTACCTGTTTAAACAACTGGTACTTAGCACCTTCTAAGCAATACTTATTCCCAGCCCACTCCCAATAAATCTAACAATGTGCAGTAGCTAGCAGTCTGTTTCCCCCAAAAGTGCTGCATGTGATCATGTACTGAAAGGTCTTGTTAAAAAGTATGCACATGGGGGAATAGAATTAAAGCTCCTGTGGGAGCTGTAAATTTAAACATCTTTCCTTTGCAATATTTAAGAAGCCAAGGTACACTTCTTCCACATAGATATGTCATAAAAGGTGATAAATATGAACCATATTGAAGATAGATTTAAATTAACTTTGACATAGCAACTTCATATTTTTCAACATGCGCAAATGCTGATCTTATTTGCCAGAAGGCTAAATGATTCTGCCACTTCAACTCATTTTAAATTTTAGATCTAAGAACTAAATTTAAAATAATGCAGACTGAGTTTGGGATGCGATGTCATGAAGTAAGAATCACACCAAAATCATGTGTGAACCAAGGTGGCACCAAGGTGTCTTTGTATCACCCTACTCAGATGCTTGTCTGGGCACTGCTCTGCTCCTTTAATTACCAAGAGAAGCCTCAGTACTGATGAAAGATGCAGCTGAGGATGAAATAAATCTGTCCAAGAAAGATTTAGTCCTAAATTAGTATAGCTACTGGGAAGTATAAAGACACAAATACCCAGTTAATCTATTTAAAACTCTTTCAGCTCCAGAAGAGTCTTTTAAAGCACACTCTTAAAAATGGATGCTTTATAAGCAGCAAGAAGGAACCAGCTCCCAGTGCTACTCCAACAGAACTGAGCAAGAACTGTGTCAATCTCCTCAGGTCTTAAAATTTCAAATGCAATTGTGTTTAAATTCAGAAATTTTAGATGCTTCTGGGAGAAACCATCAGTAACAAAATGTAGACTACATTAGGCATGGCAGGGAGCAGTTGATCTCTTTATACAGACTCGATTATATTCTTGTTAGGCATTTCTTCATGCTGAAGCTTTTTCATGCAGAAATGCCTACTATCACAACAGAATGTTTAAACTGATATGCCTCTGAATGTTGCAAGAGGAAAAAGCAACTCAATAGTGTGTGTAGGCTTTGAAGTTTTGTAAGGACTCCTGTGAGTTTATAAGTACCTGTCTAGATAGATATTTTACAGAAGTCGCACAAAATTGTATTCTTCTGTGCATTGTTGATTTAAAACCCAAGACATTTCAAAGTCACCTAGTCACTAGTGCAATCCTGTGCTCAGGGAGGGGAAAAAAAAAAAAAAAGGATGTGAATGATAGGCCAAAATTCAGAAGGACACATGAAAAATTCATAAAAATATTTTCTGACTGAATTTTTCTTTCCCTGTGTGGAGAGACACTTTATATGGCTGGAATTGGTTGTTTGATTGGTTGCAGATATGTGTAGGGTTTTGGGGGGTGGGTGTCTTTTTGTTCTGTTTTGGGGTTTGTTGTTATCATTTTTTGGTTGTGTGGGTTTAGGTTTTTAGAAAAAAGTGAGGCCATGTTGTGAAAATGTGACCTGTTGTGTGAGATGTAGGCCTGTGTTATTGTCTTTAATCTGAAAGGCAGTGGTGTGCTGATAATGCAGTTGTTTTCAGCTGAATTTTACCAGTTCCTACAAAATTAGAGCTAGTGGAGAAGATGCACTGGGTTCCCTTCCCCAGACATGTGGCTGGTCCTAGTTCATGACACGCAGGGGTTCTGCAGGGCAGCTCTGACCTCCCTCTTGGTGCAGTTGCAGTTGGGATGTTGAGACTGAGCATCAGAGTCACCTACTGTATCATCCAGGAGAGGTTTGAATAGGAGACATCTCCTTCACTCGAAATAGAAGGGTATAAACAAAAAATGTTTATTACATGGCTCATCCCTCTTCATTTCCATCAATTTTCTTTCCTGTCATATACACTTTCTTGTCCGTTTTCAGAGTTTTCCCTGCTCTCAAATTCTTTGAACTCAAGCAAGCTGCCTTTGATTCCAACATGGAAAATGAAATGCAGAGTTTCTTAAAACTTTCAAATGCAGCTTCTGTGTTTATCTGGTATTATTCTGTCTATATCTGTTGTTGTGCTCAACTACTTTATTTTCTCTAGGAACTATAGCATGATCATTTCTCTAGAGCCATTTTGAAGAGATTTCAAATGGTCTTCAGAGGGCTTGTTTGCCAAAACACTGAGCCACCTGCAGCTGGGAATGGTCTCCTCCTGTTATGACCAGAGAACAGAATTAACTTCTCCAATATTACTCTTTGCTAGTGGTAGGTTGCCTTTGAATGTGTCTAGGACAAGCATTTCTCCTTTCTGTTAATAGCACACCTGGTCACCCATTGCAAACAACGTTCAGCCAATCCTTCATTAAGGCTTTAGACATCCATCCTGGTTTTGACACCTAGCAATTATTCCAGTAGGCAGCTGTTCCTTCGGCGTTGTTTTACGCTTCGGAATCACATATGGTGGCAATTTCATGCCATCTGCTAGCGCTGCCAAGAGGACTGTAACGTGCATTTTTTCATCCCCCAAAGTTTTTTTATGATGACGAATTCTGTGCCTATTTCTTTAGTGGTGTAACTGGGTGGTGTGTCAAAGCAAACTGGAGTCTCATTGGCATTTCCCATTTGGCTCAGCAAGGACTTGCCATCTCTGTGCAATCCACTCACATACTGCAGAAAGACATTGATTTTTCCAGGGAAGTTGGAAAGTAGGCGTGGGTATAACAAAGTTCTTCACTGTAGGCAGAATCCATTGTGCCACATCATTTGTACACATTGACTATTGCTTGCCTTGAATTCCCTCCGTGAAGGGTTTTGTGCTTGTGCTATTTCTTGATCTTTCAGTTTAATGATTTCCTGTTTAAAAGGAGTTTCTGTCTTTTCTTGGAGTGTGCAACAATGCTACAACTTGTTCTTCTACTTTGTAAGTGTTCTATTTTGGGTGCACTTACATAGATAGATAGATTTATGTCCTCTCAGCACGAGGTTTTTTTTGTTTTTTTTTTTAATAAGAGGTACCACCAGACTTAAAATAAGCATTGTACACCTATTGATCCCTCCCTTCTTGCACTCATGTTTCTCAACTCCATATGATCTGCTATTTCACACATAACTTACAAGATTTGGGGAGACTCATAAAGCTGTGAAATATCACTGTGGAGCTTTCTGAGTTACAGTGCAACACACAGCTTCACAAGTCAGTGAGGAAGAGAGCTAACATGCTAACACCATGTTTTATTTAAACTTAGAGTTGCTCTGGGCATGCTCGTGCTCCTTCTTCACTAGGAGACCCCCACAGTGCACACTCACTTTGCCTTCAGTAATCCTAAAGGAAGAGGAACTAATTTTTTTCAGTTGAACTGCTTGGAGGGGGAAGAAAAATTGTCCTTTTTTGCTGAGATCTGCTACACCACTTAAACACACATGAGTCTATGGTGCAAGATGGGGTCCACCCAAGAGTGCCAAGGAAACTGCTAGAACAGCTCACCAAGCTGCTTTCAATCATTTACCAGCAGCCCTGCTCAAATGGGAGGGGGTCCCAGTTGCCTGGAGGTTGCCAAATGTAATGTACATCCAAAAGAATGGCTGGATGGGGAATCTGGAGAACTACAAGCCTCTTAGCTTCACCTTGGTGCCAGGGAAGGTCATGGAGCAGATTGTCTCAAGTGCCATCACATCTTGAGTGTACAGGATAATCAGGAGATCGGGCCCTGCCAGCTCGGATTTGTGACCAGCACTGTTAGGCCGCATCTCAAATTGTGTGTTCAGTTTTGGGCTCCTCACTACAGGAAAGATATTGAGGTGCTGGAGTGTGTCCAGAGAAGGGAATTGGAGCTGGGCAGGGGTCTGGAGCACAAGTTTTATGAGGCTGAGGGAGCTGGGAGGGTTTTGCCTGGAGAAAAAGTGTCTCAGGGGAGACTTTATTACTCTCTACAACTCCTTGAAAGGAGGGTGTAGGCATGTGGGGGTTGGTCTCTTCTCCCAGGTAATCAGCAATAGGAGGAGAGGAAATGGACTCAAGTTGTGCTTAGGAGAGGTTTAGTTTGGATATTAGAAAAAAATTTCTTCACCAAAAGGATTGTGAAGCATTGGAACAGACAGCCCAGGGCAGTGGTGGCATCACCAACCCTGGATGTATTTGAAAGAGAGTAGATGTGGAACTGAGGGACATGGTTTAGTGGTGGACTTGGCAGTGCTGGGTTATTGGGTCGGCTCAAGGCTCTTAAAATTCTTTCCCAACCTGAATGATTCTGTGATTATAGTGAGGTGGGCATCAGTCTGCCGAGTAACAAGTGATAGGATGAGAGGAAATGGCCCCAAGTTCTACTAGAGAAGGGCTTAGATTGAATATCATGAAAAATTTCCTCATTGAAAGGGTGGTCAGGCATTGGAACAAGCTGCCCATGGAAGAGGTGGAATCACCCTGGAATTTTCAAGAGGTGTGTGGATGTGGCACTTGCTTTACTGGTGAACATGATGGTTCTGGGTTAATTGCTGGTCTCGATAACCTTAGAGGCCTTTTGCAACCTTCACAATTTTATGCTTTTCGTTCTCCCTTTCTAAAATGAATAGAATTTTGGGTAAGAGATCTGGAAATCTAAGAAAGGAGAGAGAAGATAATAGAATTGTGATTCAGGGGAAATTTTAATGATTTATTAAGTATTGAAATGCTAGGGTCTCTGCCCTTTTCCTCCACTCAAACCTTTGGTTCTTTTCTTTTTTCTGAGTAAATTAATTCAAATGCAAGCCAGGGTTTTGTGTCTGTAAATATATGCCAGAGTGTTTATTGTTTTGTTGCCAGTAGGTTTGCCCACCGAGGCCTCCCAGCCCCTGTATTTATACACTTTTCACACTGTAAAGGGATCATAGCTCCTTGGGAGACGCAGTGCTAACATTTCTGTGGAGCAGAAAATAGAGAAATAGTGGTAGGCCAGAGCTGATGTATTGTTAAAATTCCTAACTTCATTATGTGGGAGTCTACTAAATCTTTATTTTGCAATCTGAATTCAGAAGGAGGAAAAGCAATGCTGAATTATTTTCTTTCTCACCGGGAGCAGTCTCACGCTTGCTGCCTGTGCTTTGTAAAGGCTGCATACATAGTTAAGCACCTTTTGCGTTTACAGATGCCTTTACATTTACAAATGCCTTTATCTTCAGAAGCATATTTGACACACTAGGCTGGCTTACAGTGTGAAAAGCCAGTGAATCATTCCGTGAATAGCTGAATACAGAACATTTGAAACAATCAATGACAACTTGCCAGGGCTTGGGCAGAATGCTCCCTATTGTAAAAAAGAGCTGTAGAGCAGTCTGTGAAACTGGAGTGGTCATCTGATAGGAAAAGAATGCAACCAAATCTCCAAGGAGCTAAGCAAATATTAGCATCACCAATAGTGTAAGTTATCTCCCTGCATTTGACTGAGCTTTCATGTTCTGCTTAGGAATGAAAGGATTTCTACTTTTGCTGGTCTTCATATCTTCAGTATTTCCATACTTAGGGGTTTTTTGTTTGTTTGTTTGTGGGTTTTTTAGTTTTTTTTTTTTTAAAGATATTAGTTCTATTTATACAAATGTACTTTTTTCCTGGATTTGTGAAATCATAATAAAAGCTACAAATACAGATAGTTGCTGAATCATGTGACGTTATGCAGGATTGAAGGTGAAATTCTATTATATGAACGTTTGCACATTTATCTTTTTGTTATTAAACTCTTAATAGTCAGCCCATAGCTACTAGAAAAAAACAAAATTAGAAGCTACTGACTTGACTTCCCCTTTCTTCTTTATTTTCTACATACAGTTACAAAAGGGTGATATATCTGTGTGTGTGAGATGGAAAGAGAGAGCATTGATGTGTGTGGGGATGGGGTGTAAATATTTTAGCATGCTAGAAAACCCAATTTATTCAATTTACTGTGAATTGTACTGTTACATTACTTCACAATCACTAGTTCACATCTTAAAATCTCAAGTTTCTGGCATTCCAGATATATCTACAAGATTTTTGTGGGAAAAAAAGTATTTTCCCAAATCTATTGAATATAGATTTTGACTTGCAACCCTACTGAAATCCAGTGTAAACTATTGCTTTGACAGCAACACATTTTAGATGAATACCGTAAAGAATTAAACCTAAACAAGCTTTCAGATGATCTGTATTATCATCACTTACCACTGAAATGGAACTGCTTCTCCAGAAACACAAAGAAAATCAGCAGAAATCCAAGTTTCCTCCATAAATATTATGGATATCCAAAAATAGTAAGTAGGGTGAGATCTCTTACACTTTTGAACTTACAAACAGAGTAATAGAACTTTGCACACAGGAGGAATGGTATTTGTTATTACCACATCTTTTCCTCTTTATTTTCATTGTGCACATAATTGTATACTCGGTGAATTTAATAAGTCTTACAGTGCAATACAAGAGACTGCTCAGAGATTAAAAACACAATGTCAATGAAATTAGATGCCACTGCTAAGGGAGTCTTCTATAGTTTATTTCTTTGTGGTTTGTGTAAGCATAATTCTGTGAATACGTAAGAAATTACGACAAATCATAACAAAAGATATATACTGTGCCAATGGTGATAATATTTCTCTGTTATCAGGGCGTCTAAAAATGAGCAGTTATGTATTCTACATTTTGCTCTACCACATCATTTGAATTATAGACATTTGGGGGGTATTTTCCTTCTGTGGAAATTGGTCTAAGTCATTGTACTAGAGGGGGAAGAATTAAATGGATATAATTTTTTTTCTGTTTGGGTGCATTTCCACCAGAGGTCTTGGAAATTCTTTTATGGAACCTGTCTAAATTGGCAGTAAATGATGTGCTTTTGTACCAGGTGGATGTTGAATTGATTCGAAGGTGATCAGGTGCTTCATCATCTTTATTTTCACACATCAAAGGTAGGCATATTGCAAGCAAGTAATCATGTGCTTGTTTATTGTTTTGGAGTAAATGCATTTTACACACCTTTTGTTGCTGATTTTAATTTAATTACAAATCATCCCTATGTGTATCTGTCACTACCTTAGTGAGCACAAAAGTGAAAGGATGAGAGAAAAAAAAAGAAGCTTTTGCATCTGTGACACTGGTTACTTTTGAAACAAGGGGCATAAAACAGGTTGCTCATCACTGGTATTTATAACAAATTAACTATTAGAAGTATTTGCAAATATATTTGCCTACTAATAGCAAAACACTTGCGTTTTACATGAAAATATTTTCAGTTATTAGAACAAATTCATTTTGTTCTGAGGGCCCAGTTCCAGGAGATGTAATTTATCCAGGATAGGCCAGCATGGTTAGATGTCATTGGGAATATCAGGTAAAAAAAATACAATACAATGATCCTTAAAAAAAAATAATTTTGCCCCTTTTTGTCTTTTCCACCTACTAATGTAGATATCAGTCCTTACTAGTATAATGATTTCTTTTCATGATCATCCCCCAAGACTGTTTGTTAATAGCTGTGGCAAGAGGAATTGTAGGATCTCTCTGAAGGTGCTATACCCCACAATGTATTTAATTTGAAGGTGATACTCTGTGATATCTTTTTAGTTGCCCATTGCCATTTTATTGAGAACAAGGACTGATGCACTTGGATTTTAAACTTTTTAAATTGTAGCAGATAGGAATTCTTTACAAAACCAGGAATTCTCTACGAAAACCCACAGACAGCCACACAGTTTTCATCAGTTAAGACTAAAGCAAGGTTTCTATCAGAAGTCTAAACTCTTGTCTTTATGCAACAACTAAACATGAAGGTCCTGTGTCATCCTGACTTAAAAGAAAGTAGAAATTTACAGACAAGGGAAATTTGGAAACATTGAAATTAATGGTTGTGGAACATGCCAGTATAGATGTGTCTGTAATTGCAATTAAAAAGTGGTAAAGTGCCTTTGGGGAACATAATTAACAAATTGGGCAAACAAACATAATTCCTCCATTTCTCTTTTTCTTCACTTCCCATCCCTTCCCAAAACGGCCCGTTTGGTCATGCACTGTAAGAAATATTAATTATTTACATTTCCTGATGGAGAAGTCTGTGGTTTTATTTGGCTATAATTGCATCAATGTAGCCCTTTAAAAAAGGAAGGGGTAGGTGTTTCTGGATAATTCCTGGTTTTGAGTGCAGAGACAGGAGGATGTAGTGGTGTGACATCAGAATTCACATTTGTATCTCCCAGTATCGAGTTTAATGAGTAAGTCAATTTAGCTTTTTATTCTTTTTATTAATTAATTTTTTTATTGTTTCCTAAATCCTGTCCTCTATCCTTTGCAACTTATACCCATTCTTTGAACCCCCTTGTATAAGTCTAACTTCTTTTTAGTTTTAGATGGGTTGTGAACACTCTCTGACTTAAATTGGGGTGAACTGATATAACTGAATGTGGAAGCTGATCCTTGGAGTTTAATACTAATTTTCCCCTTATAAGCCAAGATTAGGCTGTTAAATATTCAGAAAGCTCTTAACCTGTAGACACTTTTTTGGGGCAAGGAAAAAAAAGGGAAAAAAGCACCCAAACCCCAGAGAAAGCTATTTTCACTGTGTTTTCTCACAGTAGTTTAATTTCCATTAAGCTTTTACAGTTTCAGATACTTAAGACTTAAAGCCCAAGTTCTTTACAAAAATAAAATGGGTAAGAGCTTCATTAATACTTTTGTTCTTTGATTAAAATCACAAAGAGTTTCGGCTTTTGAAAGTTCTTAGACAGAAGGACAAATTCTGCTCCCGGTCTCATTCTGTAACATCAGTGAATCCTTGCAACTAAATTCTCTCAGAGAAGAAAATGTAGATTTTTTACCTCAAAAGGCTCATGTTTAGACTGTTGTTCATAACTGAGAAATCTTGCAATAAATTTATGCAGCATATGAGGAGGAGGATACAAATCCAAAGAAACAACAATGTGAGATGGGTTCAAGCTGCAGTGCCTTGTGTACCATGTGTGGAATCTTGAAGCTGAAATGTTGGATAACTCTGGTGGCTAATTCAGTGAATTAAGTATTTGTATGACACTGTATACATAAGCCTGGTTATAGTACTCATTGAGTACTTTGGTCTTCCTAACACTAGAATACATTATTGCACCACAGACTACAATAAAAAAGAAGGAAAGAAATACTGATTTTGTTAGTGGCAAAATTCTGCACTCTGGATAAAAATTTTAACAGCCGTTTTCATGTGATGCATGATGGATTCAAATAAATGTGAGTTTCGGGCCAGAGCAGGCAAAATAAGAAATCCATTAAAATTTCAATAAAATAACTTCAGTTTTGCTACAATAATGAAATATTTAACAATGTAACAACGAATGTTTCAGAATAATGAAACTGTTTTATAGACAAATTCTTCTTTTGCCATCCTGCAACACCCCCTAGGCAAGGTGAAGCTCAAATGTGAGCCATTCTCCTGGAGCAAGGATTTGATAGCACCAGACCCTGAGCCTCTGAATTTGGGTTTCAGACATCAAAATATTTACCCCTGTTTACTCGGTGTTCTTGTAGCACAAGAAGGCACCAGAGTGAGGTAAGACTAGAGCATCACATGGATGAAGAGAACAGCACAGCAGAGAAGGGAAAGGAGCAGTAAGTTTTATTTTGGTGGTAGTTCCACATAACTTCAAACATATACCAAGGCACCAGTTTCTGTGTCAAGGCACCATACCTTGCCCAGAAGTGCTAACATGTACATTTTTATTATTATCAGCTACAGCTGACACTAACTAAACCTTAGCTCATGTCCTTGAAAATCTAGGAGTGAGCCAGAAACTATGAAACCACATCACTGGGCATCATCACATCAACGCCTCATAAAAGTCAGACACAAGGAGATGCGATGTGTGGAAACTGATTTGTTTTCTGTGGTTTAGAAGCCACTAAAAGCTTTCCAAAATCTCAGCCCTCAAGTCCTCCTGTATAGCATGATCTGACTACACAGTATTTTTTTTTTTCTCAGGTCTAGTTTTATGACTGGGATTGTATTTCAGAATTAGGTGGGTTTAAGAATGGCTGCAGAGTTAGTTTAGGATGGAAACTGAAGGCTTCAGCCACTAAGAGATAAATGCCAACATTATAAATTGCAAAGTATTATTGAAAAGCTACTGTGTAGAGGAAACAGACTCGTTCTACAGCCCAGCTGATAGGGTAAAACAGGGGTAATATAAATATTGAGCAAGTAAATTGCTAGAAAATGAAGTGAAATATTTGATCCAGATCCCTTACGTAGAATAGGAAATAAATTTGCTTTATTCTTTCAAGACTGCTGCAGGACATACCTACATAGGAATTTTACGTGATAGCTGGGAAGCCCAAGAGATCCCATAAAACCTGTAAAGACATTATCTGATTCCTGAAACTTGTAGTGACACAAATGTTAATCCCATCCTGTTATAACACCTCCAAAAATGTGTAACACATGAGGGCTAAAAGAATTCCAGCCTTATCTCTACTACCCTTGTTCTACCTATAAATACTTTTCCCTAACACCAAGGAAGACCTCCAAAATAGCAAGTTGAGTGCTGTGTTAGCACATAGTGTGGGAGAGATTTTGGGATTATGAAAGAATATCTTTGTGCATTCCAGACACAGTAATAACAATATCTGGTTACCTTCATTAGAATCTAAATATAAATCAGAGCTTATTTTGCCAAGTCTCAAAATTAGTGAGGATGCAGAATGCTTATTTTAGTGTAAATATGCAGATGTTGAACTGAAACAAAGTTCATTCCACAATGCTAATCTTTGTTTCTAACTAGGAAGAAGTGTTTCCTTAACTGAAGTGGAAGTGCACTCATCATTTATTGGACTCTAAATGTCTTAAACTTCATCAAGGAATTTATAGAATTTTTCTGTTTATCTAAATACCAGATCTGGATCGTGAGGATATCATTAAGTATATGTTCAGTCATTTTAACAGCATTGATTCCTTATCTTTGGATTGCTAATTCATTACTCTGCAGTGGATTTTGCTCCTAGGCACTGAATAATGTATGTACGGAGGATTGGGCATACAAATGTGTGAAACTGTACATATTTTATATGTAAACTGTTACCAGGGAGCATTTTTTAATGTTACAAGTAAATTAAAATTCAATTTCCTATAAAGATTGTGTTTTATAAATTAAAAAAATATTAAAAAAACAATTAGTTGAACTTACATGGATTTTGCTGTTCCTCTATCAGGAACAGGAACTTGAAGCTCCTTTAGGCTCTCTACAATGTAATGTTTGTCAAAATTTGCTTTACTAGTCGGGTTACTGAACTTTAAAGAGGTCTTTTAAAAAAGCATTTTATAAACACATCTGGATATTTTAGCAGTACCACCCCAGCTCATAGAATAACACATTTTCTTAGCTTCTAAGATTTGCCTTCATTTATGCCTAAGAACTATTTACTGCTAATGGGCTGCTTTAATAGGTGACAAAAGAAGAGCAGCGGGGTGTTGGGGGAATGAGGACGGTGGGACTGGACCTGCCTTCTACAGATTGGGCACAAGGGGACTGGAATTTTTCAGGCTACACCTACCTTAAATCCCGAGACTGGAATCTTGTCTCATGCAGTACATGAAATATTTAAGGCAAAGGGAAAACTTAAGGAGCAGAAGTGCACAGAATAAACGTGCAGGATGCAGAGTGAGTTAACCTTAACTCTGATGTATCTGTAATTGATCTAAGTCATCAACATTGGAGAATGAAAAACAGCTCGTAGAGAGAGTAACGTATTTTTCGTTGTTTTCTCTTTTATTCACACCTCAAAGGGAGAATCTTCTAAAGGAAGAAGTTGTTTTGTGAGCATTGCAACTCATGATGCTTTGTTTCTAAAGGTTTATATCTAATAGCTGCTTTTTTTCCCCCCTCCTTTTCTTTTTTTTCCTCTTTTCCTCTACTCCCTATGTTCTTCCACTATACCTTGACCTTCTCAGGTGTCCAAATCCTCAGATGGATAGAAAAGTACTTTGCGACTTCTTTCAGGCTGCTACAGAGCTAATTTATTGAAATGAATATGTATGGCTGTTTTGTTGACCAGCTGATGAATGAGAACTCAAACAGTTGCTCATTCTGCAGGGATACAAATTTAATCTTTTTTTTTCTACTGAGAAGCTGATTTTCTCAGACTTAATGTTTCTCATGTAACCAGACTTACATAGTTGGATTTAGGTGATTTATTGAGCGGGTTTTCAGAGGGAAGCTAGGCAGCAAGCCTGTGAATAAGCTTTGTTTCTGAGGATATCTAGGTGCAATTGGAAAGAAGGATATTTATTCTGGGATAAATTTTAGACTTCTTCTGCTTCCCAGAAAATCAAGGAAGATACAACAACACAGTAAGCCTTACTTGAGCAATCTATCTTTGCAACACTAAGTCTGATTACTGGATACATTCTCAAGCTATGTAGCATTCTGAAAATTATATTTCCAGAACCAATTCATCCTCATCCTTTCAGGTTCCCCCCACCCCATAACCTCTACAGCATCTGGTTTCCTAAAGTCTGTCTATCCATCCAGAATTTAATTTTCTCAGGTACCCTTCCAAATTCTATATTTTTTCTCATGGTGATGGAATAGCACCATACTTACCTGTCATTTAAAACCATAGTACTACAGCTTTCAGTACTAATCTCATTTACTTCTTCTACCTCTTCAATAATATCTGCATTCCTCAAATCCATCTTTTGGCTTCCAATTCATAGCAATTTCAATTCAGGTCACTTTTCCTTATTTTTTAAGGTCATTCACAGTTATGATACTGCCTGCTCATCTGACTTATGCTCTATTTCCTCATCAACAATTTCTCTCTGTTTTCTGTAACACTGTTTTCTATCTGTTTGTCCATCTCTATCACAGCTTTGTTCATGACGTTTCCTAAAGAGATGTAAAGCTTTAAGATTTACGTTTTCTAAATATGTTTTCCAGGCAAATTTCTATCTTGAGGCCTGTAAGAAATTCAGGGTTGAGAGTAGCAAGAGAAAATGCTATTATTATGTAGAAGGAAAAAATAATTTATTTATTAATACATACAGGCACATGTGTTTGTATATACACACACACACACATATATATATATATGGTATTTGTTGGAGAGTGTTTTTTAGGGCAAGGACAGCCTCCTGGGTGCAACAGCAAACTACTAACTTATAAAACTGATGCTCTTGTAATATTGTATACTTGCCAGATCATCTCAGTTTTTTAACCCAAATTAAAGCTTATCTTCACTCATGATATTTTAGATGTTCTCCATCTGTATATCTGATCACAGCTACACACATGGAATATCTGACAAAAGTCCTTAAAATCTGCGTGTCCCATATATTTTGTCACTTTATCAGATTTGTATATTTTTCTTTCCTCAAGGTCTGAAATGATAGGAGTATCTTTGGAGCATCATAATTCCACAATTTTTCGCTGCTGCTTGTGGAAAAGGTGGTGTTTTCCCTGACCCGTGTTCTCTTTTCTATGCCTGAACATACCAGGAAAAGCATAACAGATTCTTTTTATCAGCTTTGGATTTATAGCAAAAATATTGGTGTTGTTGTGCTTTTTTGCTTCACAGGAATGGAAACTATCAGCATTGACCTAATTTTATCTCATTAAGGATCGTGGGAGTTTTGTTTAGCACTACCTTTAGCAGGAGCAGTGATGACAATTCTGATTCATTTTACTAACCCATGCTTTGAAAATTTGAATGCTTAGGAATTTTTTTTAAGTTATTACTTGGCAGTGTTGAGACTGGTTTCTTAACATAAAATGCAAAATTCAGTGAGACAGAAATGCAAAATTTACTTTTCATCTTTTAGAAATAAAAAAAAATATTCAGAAAAAGTAAAACTATCCATTCAAAGCTTTAAAAAATGCTTTGACTTTCAATTTAAAAAGTCAACTATGTTTTTTATCAGATTGCTTGGAATGAAAGGGTTATTTCAACTCAAGTTTTCTTATTCATGCAGTTCTATACTATATTAAGAATGTTTATTATGTACCTCTATATTTAGACATATGGTCTTCTTTGTGTTAATCATGGAATGATACTCCCAGATACTTTGAAATGTGAGTGTTTGTTGCTTTTGGGGTGGGTGTATGTGGTGGGGAGTTTGTTTTTATTTAGGTTCAGAGGTGTTGCAGCCAACAAGTCAGCAAAAAAGCCCCAAATGTAATGGTTAAACTAGTGTGTAACACAAACGAAAGGTCAAGAAACACTAAAACAAAGTTTCATTCTTTGTGTCACTCAAGAGCTTAAAAAAATGCAGAATTTTCTTTAATTTCCTTATTTTCCAGGTGGAAAGGCTATGTACAGCTTCTGCTAATATGGAAAAAAAGCAAAAAAGAATGGACCTTAATCCTTGTTTTGAACACGTATCCTTAAAACTGTGAGTAAGATCTGTATGATGAACCAGGGGAATGAGGATGCTCAGCACTGCCCCATTTTCATTTTAGCCTAGTCAGTATGTCATTCACACACACTTTTAATATTCTTGTTGCCTAAATCATATATTAATGTTCCTGGTCTCCGTAGCTGAAAGGCATAATTCCAGTAATGAGGGAAAATAAGCAGAATGCTTGATGAAGTAGCTAAGCTACCAAACAACAAACAGAATGTTTCATCAACTCTGTTTTAAAAACTGGTATGTGAAGCTACCACAGTTTTGTCATTTCCTCACCAAGAAATGCATCTCTTTTTATTGCAATGTGGTATGGTATCAAAAGGGGCAAATCAACTCACATGTTGTGAAAGCATAAAATGCAACAGGACTAGAAACAAGCTATGACGAAATTAGAGAAAAAAGAAATTGTTTTCAGAATTATTTCATATAGTGATCCTGTTGGGTTTTTTTCCTTCTGTGAGACCTCCAGCACCCCTACTAAATCCCATGAGAAGAGCCAGAACCAGCAGTTACCCCAAGGTAAGTGATACAGTCTCCTGGCTAAATTAGTTTTCTTCCTTACCCTTTTAATATTTCATACTGAAAAGGAAGTTTGACATTTCTATCACTGAACTAGACTTTTAAGTTCCTCTTTTTTTGGTTCATTTTATTCTAAAATTCTGAGAGGTTTACAGAATAGAAGCTGTATAATTGAGAGGAAGAGGAAAAGTCAGAGAGGATGGAGTCAGCCTCTAAGTTACTGACAGCTGAGTTCCCAAGGCTGTGTGCTTTCTTCATTATTTGTAATATATCTTTTCTAGCTGTAGTAATATAGTCGTATAATACTTAAAATAATTACCTTTAAATTAATTTCTTTAGCCATTTTTACCATTATTGCATGATAATTTCTATTTTAAAAAAATCTAATAAAAGATTCTTAAGATTTTTTATTTCCCAGCTAATACATTGAAGAGCATCTTAAAAACCATCTATTAAAACTTTTATTTTCCATTTTCCCTTATGGCTAGACCATTATGATAGCCTTTCTAAGCAGTATTAACTGCTGCTACAGAAGTACTTATATGTATGGGAACATCTGTTAAGTTTTTGTTCACAAGTACCAAACAATCTCATGCAGATGTTACAGAGTGGATAACCTGAACATTTCTGTTTATTGTGAATTTTTCAGCTCCCATAGTTTTGGTGCACATGAACTAAGTCTGTTTTGGAGGATACCAAATTAGGAGCTCTGCTCCTCTGTGCTCCTCACCTTGTCAGGAGCACAGCAATCCTGAACCAATGCACTGAAAGTCAGCCCTAGAGAAACTGGAGGGTAGATGAAATAGCTGCAGATTTCTTGAAGTGCACCACTGATATGTGAAGAGAGACAGGATCCATTTGAAAAGTACCTTGATTCTGTTAATTGCTTGCTCATTATTCCATGAGCAAGCTTACACATTATTTCCTGGTTTCAGATAAGGCACAGCTGGAGATCTGCCTGATGCTATCAGCTCATTTGAAGTGATTGGGCAACACCTGAATGATTAGAAAGGAAAGCCCACAGAAAGAGATTTTTATTAAATACATTCTGCTCATTGTACAAACTGACATGAAATGTTGTTCCAGCTACTTCTTATGTATTTAGTCAAATATATCTAGTGCTGTCTTTTTTTCTGAGTGCATTAAATGTACAAAGAAGAAAACCCACACTCATGGAAACTGCAGTCAAAGATTGCATTAAGTTTGGAAGTGTTGAATGGTCTCAGTGTTACATGAGTGACCTGAGAGAGACCAAATTTAGTTCACACCATGTCTGACAGTCTTCTGTCTGCCAAAGGCCAGCAGTGGATCTCCAGAACACAGCAAAAATGCAATGGCATTTCCTGGAATATTGTCCCAACATCCTATGGCCTTTGGTCAGAGGCTTTCCTTGAGAGAAGTAATACTTTGCATTTTATCACCTTCAAAGGATTTCACTTTTCCTTTAATTGTACACCAGTTTTTATGCACTGCAGCTCTTCCTGGGGTGACAGCAAGGTCATTTATTGCTCTGCCTGTTGTGCTCATGACTGTGTGCATTTGTGCCACGTACCCTTCACCCTGCCATGTCCTTTCCAGGATGAAATGTCCTGGTCTGTGTTGTCACTTCTTGTTCAGAAATATTTCTTACCTTGATAGTCACTGCCATTCTCCTGTAAAACTTCTCATTCTCAGTGTTCCCTTTTTGATGTGAGAACTTAGAGCACTCAACAAGAAGGTACAGCATAGTTTTCTACATAGTCATAATGAAATCTGACTTACTTTCTTTTGATTTCCTTATTATCTGACTTTCCTAATTTTTCACAAAATTTTTTTTTTTAATGTCTATTGATCATTTTATTGATGTACCTGATTGGGCAGAGCTTTTAAATGTATTTGTAGAGTTAAAATTGGTTTTTTCAATACACTAATAGCTTTTTATTTATCTGTGATTAATTTTATTGGCCTAAAGCAGAGTCTTCTAAGTTTCTATCTTTGCTGAAAGCAGACATTGTTTTTGCTCCTGTGAATATGCCAGGGTCATCAACAGACTACATCCTTCATTGTTCATCCAGGTTTCTGTATCAATTTATGGATATAACTCATAACTCCCCATTTGACACTTTTAGCTCTGTAAAATCTCGTCACTTTTCTTTATATTTTGGTTTTCCGAAATCCTGTGTGAGGATATTTGCCATCATCCTATGGCTAGAAGTGCTCCATTTTTATCCTGTGAGACATCTTTTGGCATTCCAAGTGGATGAGATGCAAATCTGATTTATCACTATACTTGTTTATTCCTCCAGAAGACCCCTATAATTTGGAAGGAAATATTTCTCCTTAGAAGAGCTGTATTGGACCTTCATGATGTATTTTATCCCAAAGCTCACTAATTCAATTCTTTATTATGAGCAACAGATCAGCTGTTTAACCCTTGATTTTCCTTTGAATTCTATGCCATCTGTTACTGAAAAATTATTCTGTTTTGATATTTTTCTGACTTAATTTTTCACAAAAAACTTCATAAATTATTTTTATTAGAATTGGTATACCTATGACTTAACGCCTCTAGTATGGTTTTAAACAATTCTGCATCTACTGCAGTAATTTTATCTTTTGAATGCCCTTCACAGATTTTTAACTTCCTTTTTTTTTTTTTTTTTTTTGTTATTCTTCTTTTCACATTGTGTGGTATAAAGAAATAGCAGATCTTGCAAGTCTGTTTGTTCCTGTGTGGGTGTCCAACCTGGGCACTTTTTTGTCTGCTTGAGTTATGCAGAGCAGCTCTTTAATCACAGCTCTTGAGCCACACTTTACTACTGGTCAGGCCCTGGTTAGAAGTTTCTTCTTTTATTTCCTGACTAGGGCCTCCATAAAGCAATCATTTCACATGCCTAAACATTTGAATTTTATCTTCTGTTCTAATGAAATACATTTCAATTACAAGGTACATCTGGTCTTTCATATCTATTGCAGTTACCACTCTTGCAGCCTCCCTGATTATGTCAAATGACCTAAATATTTAACGTTCTTTTTCACCGTGCTGACTGGGCAACAGGATACTTTAAATTCCACGTTATCTTCTAGGATATGTGGAGTTGAGTAACTGAAAGGCACAATTCAGTGAATGAGATGTGTGTATCCTCCATTATCTCCAGCGTGTTGGGATTTTGGAGACTCTTTGAATTTGTATGACATAAGCATATGTTGTTTGTCTACAGCTGACTGTCTGAAAGATAAATTTCGAGGACATGTTGATTACTGGGTTTAATACTTCCTCTGAGCTTTGAAAAGACTTCTTGCATACAAATAATTAACTTTAATGGAAAAGAAATGATGTTGTCTCTGCAAATGCTAGGCGTTGGATGTGTGAAGCTAGTTTTCGTGTTTAGGCTTGACTTTTGATGAGTTTCTAAATTAAACCTCACAATGATTCCATTTTAAATGATTCCCTAATAAAGGATGTTATCCTGACAATGAGTTAGCTAAAAACCAAAATTTTAAAAAATCGCTTTTAAAAATGGGATCAGTCTAAGCAGTCATTAGGGTTGGACATATTTGTTTATTCTGTTCTGTACCCACTCAGTTCTGACATTGCACGAGGCCAGGACAAAGTTTTCCATAAGAAGCAATCTACACAGTGACACAATAATTTTTAAGCTGTTAATTTTGTTTAGTACTGTATTTTTACTGTAATTCACTTGTTGCTCTTGCCTGTGAGCTTTCTTAAAAAGCCACCATCTAGATAAATTGCAGGCTTGACATTTTCTGAAGGCATGGAAGATATTGATTAGAGGTAATGCATTCAGTTGGCCCCTCTGAATGAGACTTGTGTAAAAGTCTTGTTCATCCTCTTAACTGGCTAAGAGTGTTTAATTATGCCCTTCCTACACACTGCTTGTAGGTCAGTGGCACATGACACCCTCTAGAATGTTTAAAAGTGGCTGAAAACTCAATAAGATCTTACTGGAAACGTGGTACAATATCTTCAGTTTCAACACGGCATTTGTTTAATTTTGGGCTCAGCTGTCCCTGCTAGCCCAAGCTCAGTTCTTTGGGTGGGACTGGGATAAATATCTTCTGTGCCAATGAAAAGACAGTTCATTCAAAATTATGCCTGGAGCTGAAAACAGCATTTGCAGGAAAACAGCAAACTAGGCTTTTTAACATGATTCTAATCCTTCCCTAAACAATTACTGGGAGCTGACCTTTAACTTCTCTCTCTAACAAGTTTGGGTTTACAGTATATTGCTGAGTTTTCCAAAATGAGATTTGAATATCCCTCTCTTTAAAAAAAAAAAAAAAAGTGTTACAGAAAATTTTGCAGAATAGCTGATTCAGTTTATTTTACTGGAAGTAATAAATGCCTCATTTTGGAATACAAATAAGCATTGTTGAAAGCAATTCCACTTAATCTGCTGTTTTTGAAAGAAGGCAAAATGATAGTTTTGAAACTGAAGTTTTTTGTCTACACCAAAGCTATGATAAAAATAGCTCTAGTGCAAAAATTTGTTCTTCATCATACCAGTACTGCTCTGTCCATTTTGTGAAAGGGCAGTGAAAGAAAGCAAGAGCTAGAGGATGTAATTTTTTATTAGCATAATTTATCAAACAATTATCCAGTATCGCAACTTTCAAATGCTTGTTCCTTTCTTTTTTTAAACTCTAGCCAAGCCCGATAACTGTTTCTCTTCTTCAGAAACTGTTGCTCTAGAGTCAAATATTGGTCATTTGTCTCTTAACTACCAGGACAAAGGACATGTGGATTGTTATTTTTTGCTCTAACTCTAGTCCAGCATGTTGCCCTGCTGTGGCAATGTTTCTCAGTCATTACTCTCCCACTGGCATCAGTATTTCCTAATTTATTGTGGGCAACCTGCTCTTCTTGTCAGGTCATGTCTGACATTTTAATGTGTGGTGGCACAGGTGAAGCAGGTTTTCTGCGAGCCTTTGGATGAAAAATGCTAAGCTGTGGTTATCTGTAGGAACACTTTCCACATTGGGCATCATGCATAGACTTTGCCCCCTCCTGCTAGCACGCTCTAAACTCTTGTAGGGCAAGCAGAAAATATCCACCTGATGAGTCTCTTTCAGCTTTCCAAAAGGTGACCTGTGCAAGGCCCACAACAGAGTGAAATAACCAGTGCAGGATGGAAGCTGGCCATGGATATGGGTACATGGGACAAGTCTAAATGAAGAGAAATAGCTGGATGTGGGCAGACAGCTTGGAGCAGAGGGAAAAAAATTACTGCCTGATCATAGCCAAGAGGTGCTCAAGGAGTGCAAAAACATATTCCATAGTTCCATATGGAACAGGGTTTAGCTGGTAGCAAACTCCAAGCCCTGCTGGTGGCCACTGCCAGCACCCAGCACGTGTTGGTGACAGCTCCCACTGGATCAAGGCAGCTGGGTTAGGAGAGGAAGGCTGCTGACTTGCCCTCGACCCCACAGAAGGGCTCTGACCTCTTTTGTTAAAGGAAGAGATCTGTAAAATAGTGACGCTGATTATAATTTCTCTGATTTGTACCTGTGTACAATAGAAATCCAGTTGGGGTAAGTAACATTTTGGTTATAATAGTATTCACATGGGTGTTAGCTTTAATCTAACTTCACTAGATTTAAACCAGTTAATTAGGTATGCATACTTCTGTAGCCCATTGCCATTTCTGAGCTATTCACTTTCTCCTCAGGTTACTTTTTTTTATATAGCTGACATAATTTTGTAAAAAATAATTACTATATGCACCTCCGAAATTAGCTTAGAACAGTCATCAAGATGTTGCAAGTGGTTGTGCTTCCTACATTAGAATAGCAGAAACTGATACATAATTAGCCCTTTGCATAACACAGCAGCAAGGAAGGAAATGATAGTAAGAAGTAACAATGTGTAAGCAGGTTTGATGATGAGTGTCTTTGGAAAAACAGCTGAAGGACAAAAAAGCAAAAAAGAAAAAAAGCTGTGAGAGAAGAGGCATGCGTGCACAGCGGAATAAGCTCCTTTTCCTAGTGTCTGACTGCAAGGATGTGAGGTAGCTTTGGTTCTGAATCTCTGTAGGCACAGTTGATACTGACTGAAATACTGATCCTGCCAGCTCAAGTCCAGGATTCCCCAAATGTGGATAGGTGTCCTCTGAAGCAGAACAGCTTTGAGCAGAGGAGCTTTTGTCAGTATCTACTTGTCCTCTCTGATCTGTCTGAGAGCAAGAGGTTCAGAAATATGCTGCAATCACAGTTGCTTAAGTGGTATATGAAAACTGTAAAATAATAAAATTAAAGAAATAAAAATTGTCCTAGTAAAATAGCAGGTTTGGGTACAGGGGTTTGGCTGTGTACCTGCAGATACTCCCTAAAGATGTAATTCAATTTAATTTTCATTTGTTGCATATTCAGTGTATTTTTCATTTTGTTCTTGTAATGATTGGTTTTATGCTAAAAGCTGGTAATCATGCTAAACTGAACATAATTAGTTTCCTTTTTCTGCAGTATTAAAATCTTTCACAAAATAGAAAGAAATCCAGTTCCAGAGTTGTGCTGGGTGTTGGCCAAAGGAGCTGCATACTCAAAACCTGAGAGAATGCTACCTATTTTTTTATAGCAGAAGAATTTTTTGATTTACCAGAAAAAGGGATATGTTTACATCCTACTCAAAGTTAACAATAAAACCGCCAAAAACAGACCAACCCAAGATGGTATGAAAGTCTTTTCTTTATTGGGAAAGTACCTATGGCTTTTAAAACTAAGAAAAAAAAGGCAGGGCAGCAACTTTCTTCATGCATTACATAAGTAACATTACTAAAAATTAAATTGAGATGGAAAGAGTGGTTTCCCTTATGCTGGTGTCCAACACAAAGAGAGGATCTACAAAGTGATGTAGAAAGAGAAGAAACAAAGACTTTCTTTGCAAGTTTAAGACAAAATTTAGCATAAACAGGAATTTATATCCTAAGGAATTTTTTTCCATCAGCTGTGAAGGAGGGCTGCCTGGATTATCCCGTTCACCCTCACCTTGTTCACCTTATCCATAGAGTAAAAAGGGTGAGGACACAGCTGACTCATTTGTCATAAATTCTTAAATGGGAGGCTGCTTTGTCCTTTGGGAAGGTGAAAGGAAAAGGAGGCATTGTGGGTTTGGACACTTGAGGTCCAGTCTTTGGTTGTAGGAGCTCTCCAGGCTCCTGGACTTTAAACATATCCAACTTACTAACACAGAGGATGTAACATCTGGATTTTGGGCTGTGGTCAGAACGAGCAGAGAGTCCTGGATGAGTGAGACTGAACTTCATCTGCATGGTAAGCAAAGCACCCTTAGTATTTTCACTCTGGAGTATAGAAATTGTGTTGTGTCCTTGTTATTGTTGTGATTGAGTTCCATCACAAGTCTGGTAAATGGAATTTAGCCATCTACTTGTAGGTCAAAATACTTACATCCTGTGAGACTTGTTCAGTGCTGTTGTTGGAAAGCTGGGTTTCTATAATGAAATTTGAGAAATCAGTTTCTTTTATTGATGTAAGACACTTCAGGGTGAGTAGGTGATGGTGCAGATGATTGCTTGTTTGTGTTTATTGTAAAGAAAGCTGGCATTGGGTTTTGATCTATTTTGACTCTCAGTTCTCTGTGGAGCGTTAGCATACTTGAATAGGAAAGTGTAGTTCCAGACTACTGACATTTATTGATGTAACCTGTAAAATGTTACAAATTCTTGCATGTCAAGGTCTTAAAACAAAATTAAAATGATATGAGTATGTACAATAAGAGTACAATTGAAATACACTTCTCACCAAAAGCTAGAGCAGACCTGAGCATATCTAGAAAACAAGATGCTCTGTAGAATAGTCAAAAGACATTCCTTCTGCCTCTCTCTTCTGGATTTCTTTGAGTTTTAACATCTCTCTGTACTCACTTGTAATGTATTTTCTGAGTCACTTAAATTTACCATCTGAATGCTGAGCTGCCCATCATTTCACTTCTCCTTCGTCTTGCTATGTATCATAAATATTGAAATGTCTTTTTAATATTAATAAAGTGGTTGCTTATTTAGACTGTTAAGACTGCAGATTAGGTGGCAGTGGGATGCTCAGGAGGAAAAAATACATTACAGATGTCTGTTCAAAGGGAAACTGGAGGTAGGATAATAAATTTTCATCTGCATGTAGCCATCGTTACCTCTTCAGCAGAAAGCCTGGCCTTCTCATTTTTCACACTTTTTAACAAGGGTAGAAGAGGGATCGAGTAGAGGGAACAATTGCAATTTCTATCAGCACTTCCCATTACAGTGATCACAGATAATGCTGCATTTGGCTCCTGCTGTGTGCTCCATAATTCTGCCAGGGAAGTAAAGGATCCTGTTGAAACACGCAATTCTTACATTGCAGGGATATTTCACAGTTTTACTCTGTTGTGCGTTGTAAAGTATAATTTTCCAAAACATGCTGTATTATGGTTTCATAGTATTTTAAAGATCTCTTTTTTGAAGAAATTGAAGTTGGAACACAGTCGTGTTTATCACTTCTGCTTGTTTTTTTCTAACAATTAGAATTTTGAACTTTTCCCACCAGCAGAAAAGATGTTTTGAACTTAGAAAAACATTCATCACTAGAGGGAAATTCCATTCCTAATGATTTTCACAAATGAAGTGCAATTATTAATTTACTTTATCAGTTTTGTGATATGTCAGTAGCAATAGAACATTTTCTAGCCTTTGATGATGGTTTGATACAGGACATTCTTCAATGCTAATGCTATTAAAGTATTTGTGGATATAGCTAAACCTTATAGAGTCACAATATCAATTAAAAGAAGTTTATCTGAGAGGAACATTTCAGAAATACTTGTAGAATCCATTGAAAAGAAAAAAAAATCAAGGAACATAATTTAAAAAATAAGAGTAATGTTAATTTTATCATTTATCAATAAAACTTTTTGAAAATATACTTTATTAAAAAGAGTATTTTATAAGATAAGTCTGTTACAGAAGAGTCCATGATAGACACAGAAGTCTGTAAGGTGGTGATAGAATTGTTGTGTTGGACCTTATGATTTCATATTGACGTTGCTGCTAGTGAGAAAAAAAAGAGAAAATGGTGCTGAAACACTCCCTGAGATTGCCTTGTGGTTCATAAAACCTGCATATTTAACAAATACAGGTTCCTGAACTCCATGATTCTTCCTTCAGTCATTTTCTAAAAGGTTCATAACAGACGAGAAGGTGCTAAGAAAACTAGCTGTAATTAGCCACAGATTGGAGGCAAACATATGGAATAGTTTAATACCAAATTCACAGCGTGTTTTAAGAAACTCCTCTGAAAAGTGTCACGGCTAATGTGAGATATGTGTGCTGTTAAAAAAAAAAACAAAACCAAAACTTTTTCAGGTACCTTGTAGAACAAACCATAGGTGTGCTCAAAAATTTTCCATCCAGTGGGGTTTTTTATATTTTCACAAAGTCATTTAAGGTGAAACACATGTGATAGCCTAAGTTTGAGGAGGACATTTTTAAATAATCATTTTAAATTAATACACAATGCTCTGCTCAATTGCATAGAGTCTTATAATTCATCAAGATTGCAGATGAAATGCTGTTTCAAATGAGAAGTCTGGTTAGATGTATTTGTGTCAAAAATCTCAGAGGAAAACAAAAATTCATTAATTTCATACCTCTTAGACATAAAAATTTTCTGTCACTACTCAGCTGAAGCCATGTTATCTCATCTGTCTGTGATCATCTACACTATAGAAGTCAGTGAAGCTGCTTTTCCTGTTTTTCCTCATGTTTTCTTTTTTTTTTTTTGTAGAAAATATGAGGTTTTGCAGATGTTAAGGATGAAAACAATGTTAAATCCTACAAATGAATATTAAATCCTAAGAATGATCTTGCCTCTATTCTTTTCCTCATATACACACACACACACAAACACAAGCCTTGAATGATTTCCAGTTTAGTGGAATAATTAAAAAATATGCATGCTAGATAAATTTAAATCCAAACACTGAAGTCAAAGCTAAAGAGCAACCAGAATGTTTTTAAAACTTAATAAAATTGTGAACATCTCAATGATTTCTTTGACCTTCAAAATCAACATTGTTTGCAAAGTTTTTAGCTGGATCTTCCTAATGTATCAGAACATAAAGTGCTACAGATAAATCATATGGCATCAGGAAATAGCCATAAGCCTGCAAAAATCTGAAAAGCTCTATGCCATGCTGCTCTCAGGTGCTTGGTTGTTCTAGTGTGGATAACTCTCTGAAAACAAATAAACATGCAGAGAGGGCAGGTTAATGATCAAAAGATAATTAGCTTTGCAGATATTTGTAAATAGTTTAATTGGAGGACATTGCATTTAACATTCTATAAAAAGAAATAGGTAACCATCAAACTATCATTAAGGAAATTATATGCTTGTTTATTTTATTGTCTATGACATGATTATTCTAATGAGCTATTTACATATTTCTCTGCCCTCTTATTCAGTAATGCTAAGGACTGACGAAACTTTTTTTTTTCATTTTTAAGAGATTTATTTTATAGTAAGTGAAAATTTATTAGAATAAGCTCTTGTGAATATTACCCTAAAGCCTTGCAGATCCAGAGTGAATTTGTATCGAGGCTGAGGCTTTTATCTAAGATTTATCTGGCCCTAGATTCATGGCGTGGTTTTCAGGAATATTTGGTGTTTCTTCTACATTTAAAAAGAAAACCCTGTCCTAATTTTTTAGGGAGGGATTTCATAACAACAACACACAGGCAGCAGTAGGGTCTGTCACAGCAGTGCAAGGGCCACATTTTCAGTGTTCTGTATGATTCACAGCAGTGACTTCAACCTGAGTGTCCCATGAAGTTCCCATAACCATGAGGTTACTGGTTACTTTGTCTTGTGAATGTTCTGTTAGGAGGAA
>VZRO01004834.1:171482-185953 GCA_013397915.1 Daphoenositta chrysoptera | reverse complement strand
ACTCCCATGAGATGAAATACTGAGAGGGTTTTGCTCCTGGTCGTGGCAGTTTTGTTGAGGTTTTTAAAAATCTGCTATTGACCTGTTATAAACGTAATGTGCTAACTGTAGTTGTCTACACTCAAATTGCTTAAACTGTGGGATGAATTATAGATGCAGTGTATTCCCTGACACGATATTTGTTTGTGTTTCCTGTGTGGAGAAGCGTGGGCTTGTCAAACCTTTCCCCCAGTATCTCTTACACCGGGGTGGCGAGGGCAGGCTGGCTCGCTCGGAGCTGGCTGTCAGCTCTGAGCTACTCTGACAGCTCTGGCAAAAGTCCTTCCCTGGTACAGCAGCTGCCAATGTCATCTGTCATCCTCCAACGTGTTGTCAGCACAGCTACTTATTATTTAGGTGGAATATTGGTCTATACCTACAAACGTTGTGCCTCGGCTATATATAAGTGTATTTATAAATAGACTTTGCTTATTCATACTTATCTTGGTTTGTTTTCCTACTGGTCCTCCAGGAAGTAAATCAATAGTGTGTGACACTTGGGCACAGAAATACAACAGCACAGGTTTCTCTTCTTGCTTCCTCTTTCTTTATATTGTACAGTACTTGGAGAGAAGCTGATAGCAGATGTCTCTCATCTAATCCTAAATCTTTCTTTCATTGATTTCCAAAAGTAAGGTAAAGCAGCTCTGGTGGACTTGGCAGTGCTAGGTTAATGGACTTGATGACCTTAGAGGTCTTTTTCCAACCTAAATGATTCTTTGATTCTGATTTTATTGAAAATTAAAGTATTGTACTTGAATTTTCATGAGTTATAATGAAAAAAAAAAAAGATTATTTTTAAGTCTTGCTACTTTTTTTCATAGAATCATAGAATAAGCTGAGTTGGAAAGGACCCCTCAAGGTCATCAAAGTCAAACTCCTGGCCCTGCACAGGACACCCCAAGAGTCATCATGTGTCTGAGAGCACTGTCTAAACACTTTTTGAATTCTATCAGGTTTGGTGCTGTGACATCTTCCCTGGGGAGCCTTTTCCAGTGCCCAAGCACCCTCTGGGTGAAGAGCCTTTTCCTAATATCCAACCTAAACCTCCCCTGACACAGCTCCAGCCATTCCCTCGGGTCCTGTCACTGGTAACTGAGTGAAGAGATCTGTCCCTGCCCCTCCTCTTCCTCTCATGAGGATGTTTTAGACCACAATGGGTTCTCCCCTCATTCTCCTCTTCTCCAGGCTGAACAGACCAGGTGACCTCAGCCTCTCCTCATAAGACTTCCCCTCTAGACTCCTCACCATCCTCATTTTTTTCAACTTGGAATGAGTTGTTGAGGGAAAAGTTAAGGAAGTATTTCCATTTCTTCAAATTTTTTGAACTTGTATCTGCCCCTGGAACAGCTAATAATAATATTAATTTTCTGTAAAAGAGATGGATTTCATATTTGTAGTACAAATGGGAGCATGGCATTCTTACGGTAATGAATACCCTCATAAGAAAATCTGAAGCAAAAAGATATTTCAAAAAGCTAAGACAAGCCAGAAATTTTCTATTTAAGGATGAAATCTGTGCTCCCCAGGCATAACACAGTTCACACTTAGAATATATCACCACAGGGACTAGAAATTGATTTCTTGATTTTTTTTTTTTCTAGTAGCTTTTCTAAGTTTGTAATATGTGGCCTAACAAGCAGTTTTACAGAAGCATAATAAATTTCTTATTAAATAATCTAATTCCCAGCTAGCTATGAGTCAAGGAACATTTGAGTATTTTCTATACCATCTCAGAATTTATTTTCCCTTTTAATGTTTATTTTGTGTACATTAGGAGAGAGAGTCTGAAGCTGAGCCCAATGATTGGGTGTCAGTGATTGAGGATTATATTCTTTGTATCCACAGGGTCTTCTATGTTTACTATGCATCACAACAATTAAACAGAATGGATCTGTTTGGATGACAGAATCATAGAATTATTTGGGTTGGAAAAATTCCTTAAGAAAATGGAATCCAACAGTTAACCCAGCACTGCTAAGTCCTCCACTGAACCATGTCCTGAAGAACCACATTTACACACCTTTTAAATACCCCCAGGCTTGGTGACTCCACCACATCCCTGGGCAGCCTATTCCATCACTTGATAACCTTTTTGGTGAAGAAATATTTCTTACTATCCAAGCTAAACCTCCCCTGGCACAACTTGAGGCCATTTCCTCTCATCCTGTTGCCTGTAACCTGAGAGAAGAGACCAACCCCTAACACATCACAACCTCCTTTCAGGTAAGGTCCTCTCTGAGCCTCCTTTTCTCCAGGCTAAACACTCCCAGTTTCCACAGCCAATCCTCATGAGTCTTGTTTCCATTTTCTGGACACACTCCATGTTCCTTCATGTCTATAGCTATTTTTTTTTTTTTTGCCAGATGGTTGCTTTATGTAATTGAGAGTATTTGTAACTTCCTGTGTGGTTTTATAGCTGGGGACTGTGACTTTCAACAGGTTTCTTTTCATCACAAGGACACGTCAGAACTTCTTCAGGTCCCCAAATGTCAAGTGTAGGAAGTCAGTGTATGTCTTTGTGCACACCAAGAGCAGCTCTGCAGAGGCACTGCACTGAAAATGTATGAAAGGAGCAGGTAGCAATCCTGATTGGGTTGATTTTTCTGAAGAAAGTATTAGATATGACAAGTTTGCTGATAATATTAATTAGTTGTACCACTGGGTTGCTGTGAGGTTTAATACATTTTTAGGTTTTACTCTAAAATGAAGTGTAAATCTTGATTTTGGCTGGGAAATTTATATTAGTTCAAGTGATAGGGGGATTATATTGTGTAGCTACAAACCAAACAACCGAGCAGAAAGTTCCAGACACAAAGCCATATAAAATTAATCTCATAAGAGCAGTAACAGAAAATATAGTTCTTTCTGTCTTTGGAAGACCAAGGATGTCACAAATAGTTTGAACTCCAGATTTATGGCATTGCTTGGAAGTAAAACATGATAATATAATCACTTTTTCTCTCAGATGGTTGGTCTTGTAGGAAGACACTGCCTGCTACTTTTTTGTAGGTAGATGGGGTTAGAAATGATTATGAAATATAATCTGGGAAAAGACTTTTTAGAATTTGTTAAAAAGCTGTGTGACAGAAACTTCCTCCTCTTGCTGAGCTTTGGGACATCTGCTCTTTTAGCTCATAAACATGTTTTCTTAGAAGCCAAAAATCAATACGAAGCCCAAAATGGAGAATTTTCTTCGTAGCAGAAAATGTATGTTTGAAATAAAAATTTATACAAAGATGCTTTTTCTTGTATTTTACAAAGGTATGATAGACTTGCAGGTGCTGTTTTGTTTAGCTTTACTGTCAGTCTAGCAGCACAGGAAGGATCAGTTACTGAATAAACAGTGTATTTACAATTTGTCCTGGGAAACACCTCACCTTCTGCTCTTGAACCATATTTTTATCACGAGCCCTGAACTCAGCTTATCACAGAAGATTCATTTTTTTCTGAGGATAATTTGATTAAATTGTGTTTGGCTCTATGGACTAAATGCCATCTCAAGGCCTTTCTTTTAATCCCTCATATCTGACTCTCTCACAGCACCTCAGCACTGCTCCCTGCTGCACCCCATGGAGTGGCACCTGTGATGCTGACTGGCATCTCTGCCTTCCTCAGAAATTACATGTGAGTGTAACAGTGTAAATACCCTAATTTATAGATAACTGACCACTACTGCACCTTGTTGCTGTGTTTGTTTTAAACCTCTTTTTAAACCCACGGCCTGATCAACTTCCTTTGGTGAAAGCACACAGGACCGCTGAAATGTAGTGAATGGCACTTAAACACTTTTATTTCCCATAGTTTTTGGTTTCTTTTGGAGAGTGATGACCTAATTTATCTTTAAAATAATGCCATGCAGCATTGCCCATCTCTCAAATTTAAGCAAGGTTTTATGTGGTTTGCCTAATTAAAGGGGCTGTTGTAGTGCAGATGGTCACAGTCCCGCTGATAGAGAAGGTGCTGTCAGGATTTGCTCTGAGGATTAAACTCATATATTTGTGTTACATGCAAAGGAGTAGCCTACAATTAATGCTTTGACATTTTATTTCAAGCTTTTTAAACTGATTCATATTTGACAATATTAATAAGAAATTGAGTTCTCAAGTTGAGGTCAAAGTTCATTGAAATCAGCTGATAATTCCCTGAGTTTTTCATTTATGTGGAAAAACATTAAAATAATTTTTACGTTCCTATGGCCTAAATACATATTTTAAATATTTTCCCAAATGGGTGTTGAGCTGAGAGTTTGGACTTCAGCCTGTTGCAAATAAAACTTAATTGTGTTCATATATGTTGAAAAATAAAATCGATATTTTTCTGGTTTAATAATTTAAGTTAGTGTCTCAGGTAAAGACTCTTAAAATGTGATTTATTTTAATAGCATCACTTAACATGATTTGATCTCTGTAGGAGGAAGGCAGTTCATTACTGAGCTCTCTATTTCTCAGCTGGCTCCACCACTTTGCAGCACAGTACTGTTTATTTTTTTACTAGGTCATTGGTTTCTGCAGTAGGTCATACTTTCTGCTAAACAGCTTGGCCTCCTATGGAGACAGAATCTGTGACCTTCTAAGGCTTCATTGCTTGGGAGGTGTCAGTTCTGCTTTAAAGAATAACTGTTTAATCAGAAGAAAATTTTCACTGGTGAGGTGTTAGGATGTACAGATGATTTCAAGGAAATTTCTAACCTCAGCACTTCACAAGGAAGTACAGCAAAACATTGTTGAAAAAAGCCATCTTTTCATATAGAATGCTGACAAATAAAACAGATCCCTTCTGTAACTCCAGTGCCATTTGTAAGTGCTTGAGGTTAATTGAATTTTTGCATTTTTGTGAAACAGAAATGGAACGAAGGCTTCATCATCTGTTCATGACATATATGTTTTCAATATGAGTTTTCAAATTTTATTCAATAATTTTTTTTAATGAACAGGACGACTGTTAAACCTCTTTATCCTCCTCACCTCCACAGTGTTTGCTGGGCTTTGTTTTGTTTTGCTTGGGCTTTGAGTGTGTGTTTACACATTTTGTTTGTTTTAATAGAAAATAGCTTTTAATTAATCAAAACAATGGGGGAAAGAGGATAAAGTGAGATCCCTGATTAATTTCCTAAATTTTGTCTGCAGTGCTTTTTATCTTTTCATTTCTACTTTCAAATAATCCTTTCTAAAATACTCTGTAATGAGAAAGGGTGGAATTTCATTTCATTGCTAACATTTCATACAGAAGTGATACGTATTCTATTGCAGATTTATGAAGAGGATGCTCTTGTATTTACATGACATTATATATGGCAATGTAATGAATACTCTGTTTTCATGTGTTCTGTTTATCAGTCAATACAAATGATTTAGAAGAGATTTTTAACCTATCTGCTGGAAACTGACTCTATGAAATTGTGAAATTAATCTGCTCTTCTAATCTCCTTTACATCTTCGTTGCTTTTTATTTGCTGCATTATATTATGAGCACATCTTTCTCAGATATTAAGTGATTTCACAGCTAAGTGCTTGAAGAAGCAAGTACTTCTTATGAACCTTTTTATAGAACCTTCTGCATCAGGACTCAGAAGATGACAAACTCTACAAAACCAAATCAAATTCCAAAGGACAAAATCACCACCCACAAATTACTTTCTGATTTTTGCAGGTTTATACTGTGATAAGGCATTTGTCCACACTGAAGAAATTCAAAAGCAGAGAAATTAGATCCTTTTTTCTGCAATGCATACATGTTTGTCAAGGTGGAATACCACAGAGAATCAGAGGACTTTTATGCACCTACAGTATTTTTTTTTCCTTCAAAGAACAAAGAGTTCAAAAAGAAACAAAGAACAATAGAGTTCGTAGAAAATTTACTTTAGTACTTTTTACTTACTGCTTTTTTCAAAAAAATATTTCAGAGTGTGATCAGAAAATTTATTGATGTAGGGCTCAAGAACACACCACCTCTTTCACAAGCAGACCCAGCCAGGTCCCTGGAACATGTATTTCAGCTGCACATCTTCTCTGAGAATTTAATCTGGCAGCAATATATTTAGAGAAATGCATTTTCCAGATGGGGATTTCAGTTAAGCAGAGTCCCTTCCACTCAGCATACTTCACTGAAATACTCTATCCTTTAATGTTATTTTTCACAGCTGAGACTGTAGTCAAAGATTCATCCCATGCTGAATTCCCATATTTCTTTTAGAGGGTTCAAACCCACCTCATCCTTCAGCAAAACCTTAAGGGGTTTAAGAGTGAAATGAAGCTTTTCCTCGTGTCCACATGGACATTTGAACATGCCCATTGCCTCATGTTCTGCCAGGAGATACCATTGGACAAATGTTTCCTGTTTCATTGCACCTTCTCTTTGGGTCTTCATATACACAGATGATCAAGTTACTTTACAGCCATATCAATTTAATAGTTAAAATTTGATCCATAAGGAATATTTGAAAACTACACCGGGTTTTGATTCTTTTTGGGGATTCTCTCTCCCTTTTGCAGCTCTTCCAAAGAAGCAATGTGCATTTTTGTAGCAAATAAGGACAGCACTAAATGAGTTCGTTGCAAAACCACATTAAGAATTTTGCCCATTTCTGCTGGAAGCCCAAAGGTGGCTTCTCTGAGATATATTAAGAAAAAGGTTTTTCTAAGGTTTTATACTAGGTGTTATTGCATTTTATGACAATAATGTATGCCAATATAATCCTGAAAATAATTAAGTGGAAAACTGAGAATATAGTAATAATCTTAATAAAGATATGAGAACAATATTTTAAAGATGTTTGTAGAGAATTAACTGACATTTAGGAAATTATGTAGAAAAAGATAGTCATATTAAATATTTAAAAGTTATTTGAAGAAACATCCAATATAAAGCTATTATAAACAAAGGTGATTTAATTTCTAGAAATTGCTGCTCAGCCACTTAGGGAAAAGAGTCAACATGCTGCTAGACTGCCTGCTTAACAAGTGCAGCAGCTCCAGTAGCTATTTAAGTTATTTAGGTTTAGTGCTCTGCAGTGTACAGGAATCCAGCACTATACATACTCAGATGCAGGCTTTTATGGAAGTGATAGCCACGTGATGAGCATTATAAATGTTTACAATTATAAATAGTTATTAGTGCTGCCATATGCTTGGGTTTCCCCACACATGCTCTTCTTTTATCTGCCCAGTTTCTCTCTAAGCAGAAGAAGCCCACCTTGGCCACCTGCTTGGCAGTCTGGATGGAAAAGTGGTGCTGAGTGAGCTACTGGGAATCTCAGGATCAGAAATAAAAACAAAGAGTCTAAAAGCAGGATTCCTGTGCATCCACCTCCCAAAATGGCCTGCACAGCACGTTTAAGGTACCTCTGGCACATCCTAGAAGCATCTTGCTTACTGTGCATGTCCAGGGACTTTGTTCACGCATAGTTACAGCAGATGATTTTGTCTGTTCTCTGCAGAAAATACTTGGTAGAAATCTGAGTATCTTATTAGGTCTTAACATCTGCTCTACCTATCAATTGTAACTTAGAAAGTTCTTTGGTAGTCCAAATCTCAGCTCATATATCTTTAATAAATGAGGTTTCTTATTTTATTCAAAGAATCTGGTTAAAGAGTGACTCCTCGCTCTCTATCCAAAAGTGGGGTCTTGTCCTGAAATTATATCTGTAAAAGTTGCAATGTCTTGGCTTGTACAGATACTCTTTACATAGAAAGACCACAGATATAAAGTGTCATGTGTTTCTGCTAGGATGAAATCTTGTAGCATGGTATGATATGATATGAAAAAGGTACATTAAGTTATTTCAATTTTTTTCTTTTTTTTTTTAAATATCTTTAGGGATTATATGATAATGGAAATTGTATCAATGAGTGTTAACAGTTTTTTATTCACAAAGGCTTGAGTATGTCTCCTCTGAATCTTTTATCCAGATTTGACAGACTGAGATAGGAACAATAAATTCTGTCCTGTCATCACTATTTCAAGGCTTAAAGACCATCTTGCAAGCCTAACTCAGGTAATTTTATTACAATTATCAAGAAAATAACCTTTGACTAGAACAACAGTTTATAATATATAAGAATGACCAAAAATCAAATGGCTTTTAAAAAAAAATAGTCATAAAATGTATCAAAGTGTACAAGATTCTGGCTCCCTGTCTCAGGTCATAATAACCAGAGAAGGATTGTATGTGCATTATAGTAAGTAACATTTACTTGCTAAAATAAATTATTTAGAAAGTGTATTTTTAAATATGGTTAAAATGAACATATTTGAAAATTATTACATGTCAAATTACGATAATTTATAAGAGCAAAGGATATTGAATGTTCTCATTATGAACCATAGCAGACATACAATGAACAAAAGCATTCATAAATAGTTTCATTACCTGGATGCATTTTTTTGTACATTTCTACTGTGTGCCTTTGAATAACTTAAAAATATATCTGATTTTATTAGAAATCTTGGGGGTTTGCCTCAAAATAATTTTCCCCAAATTGCAAGGAATAGATATGAAAACACATATTTTGTAAGGTGTTTTATCTCTAGTATTAGTGAGAATATTTATGAAGAAAAATTTATCTGTCTTTTTCTTTTCTATCTTGTGTTTATATTTTGTGTTAATAGCACACACTTTGTGGTGTAATCTAAATGTTGGAGCACAAATGAGAGACACTCCTCACTGAATTTTAACCCGATTTTGCCCAGTCCTAAGTGCATGTCCTTAAGCAAGGCACTTATCTCGGTTTTACAGACAAGAAAGTTTTTGCCTATCTACCCAACAGGGATGATTAAGAGGATTAATTTGTTAAAAGCATGAAGATTTAAGCAAAAGTGAAGCATTGCTACTAATGCATTAAACTCCAGCTTGAGTACAGGATCCTAAAGAAAACAAAGTTTTGAAAACTCAAGACATTTGCAATGTAGCATTGCAGACGTAATCACAAAAAACCCCTGTGGTTGCATTTAAGAGGTTTAACACTTCACCACTTGGATTTTGTTGCCACCTTTGGACTTTGTTGCTTTAACTGATGACTCTTAGTCCACTTCATTCCATGAAAGAACCGATGGTTTTAAGCTTTTCTGGAAAGCCTTTTAAGCTGTTTTACTGTATCCTCACACCCCAAGTGATGTATTCACTCACTCATTTGTTCATTCATTCATTCAATGATTTAATTTTAGCCAAAGAGTTGGTACCCTGGAAGAGGCAGAGGACAGCCTCTCGAGGTGTTTGAATGCTACTGCAGCTGTCAGTCTGACTGATTTCTGTAATTGTTTTGTGTAAAGGAGCCCACACAAGGTGTGACAGGGGAAGGTTAAAGGTGTCACCCCACAATGGTGTCAGCAGTGGTGCCCCATCTTGCCACAGTTTTTTGAGGTGGTGGGCTCTGGCCATTTAAAGGGAATTACCCCTGTCTCAAAGAACACCTTTTCCTTTCTTTTCCCATTTTACTGAGGGTGACTAGCAGAAAGAGTTTTTAATTAAAAACTCTCTTTTTTCATTTAGTATGAAGCTTTTATTGTGGCAAGCCTTAATCCTTTTGTTTATATGAACTCTGGTCTGTGGTTTGGGTTTTTCTTTACTACCCTTCCCGAGTGTGCAATACAAATAGCTTTCTCAGGTTTTTCTGGTTCCTCATAAATTATCTGTGATTCTACTCTGCCTTCCAATACACTGTTTTTATTCCCTTTCTAGTTCCAGTCAGCCAGGCTGGAGTCAGGCACACACACATTTGCTTTAAGCCACTCTCAGGTAGGACTGGCACAGCTCTGTTGACTGGAGCTATTAAGAGGGATGACCCAAAATCACAGGGTTGTGAAGGAGTGAGGCTGAGAACAGCAGTGCAAAATTACATAAACAAAGTTTACTGAGTTTGGGAACTTCCTCTGTATGGTATCCTCTGCTGTGATACTGATAGAAAGCCAAGATAAATGTATTTATGCATTTTCCTAGAAAACAAGCAAACAAGATCATCCTTTATTGCATTAAGATTAGTAGTAATATTGACAGACTTGAAAACCAGATCGAGCTGCTTGATTAATTTTTGGCAAGGAAAAGGAGAAGCCACAAAGACCCCAAAATAATGTATACTTCATTCTTTTGGTGTTGCCCTTAATGTACCTGTGAAATAGTTATGTGCTTGAGTTGATGTGATTAATTACCTCTGGTCTATCAAAACCCAAAGAAAAGAACAAATCTTCATTCTTGGTTAGGGTTGATTAGGCTCAAGTGACCTTGCATTCAGCTGTGATTTTGTTGCTACATAAAATTCAGGGTATTGAAGAATTTAGTATTCCTGTGGGAGAGTGGAAGAATAGAGAAACAATTTTTAATGTTTTTATTAGCACAAAATGTTCATGCACAAAACAAGATCTCAGTGTCATTTAGACAATCACAAAAGATTTTTAGTGGGAAAACAATATGGCTTTAAAGATTCACGAAGAGGCAGCTTTGCTGTACCTCTCAAATGTCTCCCCTTCACCTTTTGAGAGTCACTTGTGCAAAGAAGTGAGCAGTTTTTCACTTATGTACCTGCAAGCTGCTGTTCCTGCTGATTTGAAGGCTGAAAAATATGTCTTTGTGTGGCCTGTGGTCACATTTTAGTGACTGATCTCAAGGACTATGAAAGTAAGCAGACAAGTAGATGGTGCCAACACAATGTTTAAAAGCACATGTATAACATAGATAATAGCTTAATATACTTTTGAATACTGGATCAGTAATTATACTTTGAGTGAACTTTAGAAGAGTCAAGAACAATGTTTAATTTGGGTGAAGTGAGTTTTGGCAGACTATCAGTTAAGTTTCCAGAGGGATTTTACAACAACATTTTCATTTGTGCATTGTTCAAAAAAAAAATCTCTTCATAATATGCTAAGAAATAATAAACATCTCCTCAATGGCTGAATGCAACAAAATGTAACTAAATAATCAAAGTTCTGAAAATATAAAATTGCTTGATCAAAAGTGTAAAACTTGAGGTTGTAACTCAGAGATGGTTTTCTTTTACTGTTCCCTTTAAAAAATTGGGAAACCTGTTTTAATTTAACTTCTCTGTTAATTCCTCTATGCACTTGCAGAGTGTTTCTTTCTTCCACTGAATCTGGGCAGTTTCAATAGGAGGGATATCACCCCTCTGGGCCAGATGCTGTTACTCATTTTCTGTGTTTATGTGACTTCCCAATCTATACCAAAGAGACTGATGGAGCCCTTCTGCTCATAAGTGCTGCTAGCTAAGGGAGGAGTGATATCCAACCCCTTTCAGCAAAGAGGTGATTAATCCATCTAAGTGTAGTTCATATTTCTCTCTTTCTAGGGATTTTTGAGTGGGGCTTGCTGTCCACGACTCTTTCTTGTTTCACCATTGCATTCTCTTTATGTCAGTAAAAGACTAAGGACCTGCACTTTTTCCCTGATGGGGATGTAGTAAGTTTTGTATTTCCCAAAATGAATGGCTCCATTAAAAGCTCCATTAAAACCTTTATGTTAGTGTTTATAGGTACTGAAATCAGGGTGAGAGTTTCAGAGAAATGTGGAGTGGTGAAAACAACTCTCCCTCTCTGTCCTTTGCTGGTGGGGAACCAAACTGTCCCAAGTTTGGTTTTCAGAAGTCCCAGCTTGAAAAGCAGATGAGGCTGGACTAGAATTTCCCAAGTGTAGGATGTAGCTTTCAATTAAATGCTTTGCTTTTAGAATGACTTCTCCAAATCTGGTCAGTGATGCAAGTTTTAAGTCTTTTTAGAAAAGACTGGAGTGAGTGTGTCCTAATGAGACTTCTCGTGCACAGAGGTGCTCTGTGTCCAGGGGAGGAATTGTATTATTTGAAATGAATATGTTCATCTGTGAATCCTAAAAGTCCAGATTCTTGCATCACATCTCAGGTAAATCTTGTTGGTCTGAAGTATTTTTTCACTCTGTTTTAATCTTCAGTTTTAATCTATTGCAGCTTCAAATTTATTATAATTAATGCTGTTTTTTCATTAACCAGCCACGACACTATTTTCTGAAGATAACAATCTGTTAGCAATGCATTATTTAAATGTGAATAACAATAAAATAATATAGTTTTACTCTGCCTTTATTATTTATTTGCATATTAATTGTTATTTTTGTTTTCAATAGCTTGTGATTTAAAAGCACTCTGGAAAGTGAATGTAGTTTTAAAATAGTTATCATAATGTACTGAACATTTGCTACTGATTAAATGATTTTGACTATTGAAAGGAAGAAAATGTAATTATTTTTTATTATTTAATAGCTAATGAATAACTATTGTTTAATAAAATATTTAAAAATGAAATATTTTAAATGCCTTTAGTATAATATGCCAGTTTTACTTAATATTGTTACAATGTGGCGCTCTTCCTATGTCTACAACAATGTTAGCATAGGAGAAGTTAATCCCTGCTTTCAGGTTCTCTCAAAAGATTTATATGTAAATTACCTCTTCTTTTTAAAATGAGAAAAGGTTTGTAGATGTCTAAAAAATTACAGAAACACACCTCAAAGTATTCAGATTTTACACCTGTTCTATAGCATTATCTCCTGTCATATTTCTAAGAATCTGCTAGGCAAAAAAGCAGATGTTTCTTTCTATTATTTTTGCACAGTTATTTTTCAAGTGGCATAAAATAACAGATGTTTCCATACACATATATATATATATATACACACACACAAATGTACACACACCTTTCATTTGCTAATACTTTTTTTCATGTGTAAACAACAGATTGCATTGCTGATACCTTTTTGATGAAAAGACAGTGAACTCCTCAAAAAAGGAAGCAGGTTCTCAGGTGAGGCTTTTCTATTTTTTTTCTTTCTGATCCTTTTTTCCCTGCTCAAGGGATGATAGTTATCAGTGTAAGTTATGGACTGGATCTGAGCCTCTTTGGAGTCTTCCATTTTTTCTAGCACAAGCAGAGTGAACAATCCCAGGCTCCCAAACAGCTAAACTCTTGAGCATGCATTTTGGGTAGCAGTTCTTTAGGAATACCAGAAAGCAGTAAATCTAAACTAGAATCATATTAGACACATAGTTAAAAGCTGTGGAAAAATGCTTTCCCCTCACCGTTGGATTGCCCTGCTCTCCCCGTGGTGTCTGTGAATTACCTCTCTTGGTCCAGTCCCTCACCTCGTAAGGTTTTTCACTGGTGTCATGCCTGCAGATAATGGACTCAGGTGAAGTGTTTGTATTTCTGTGAGGATCAGTCTGAGATTCAACTGGGAATCTAAAATATTGTGCCTCTCTTCCCCCAGTATATTAAGAAAATGGTGGTAGGAAGATAACAGCTACAAACTTGCTTCACACACATAAATGTATATTTTTCCATATGACAAGGTGAGTAATACCTCATCTGGTACACTGGGAGTCACTGGAGAAGAGGCTGAGTTTTTCAATATAAATCTGTAGCATGTAGCTCATATCCAGCTGGCTTGGGCTGCAGCAAAATAAATGTACAACTGTCTTCACCAGCCCATGGAGACAAAAGTGTAAGTTCTTGGAGCTGTACAATGGAACTTGCTTGACAGATTATTTTTTAGCTAAGTGTGTGCACAGTTATAAACTTGATCTTACTAAACATAAATTTTAGGTTGATTCATTTTTTTTTTCATATGCTGTATAGGGTCTTTTTGTACATAGAGAAGTGAAGTTTAAGGTTTGAGATGTTATGTCTTCATCAGAAATCATGAAGTTCAAATGTTTATTTTAGTACGCCTTACATCTATATTTAAAAATAAATTAAATTTAGATGGAGCCATTTCTTGCCTTCCTTGGTGTTAGTAAACTAGACAGGAGTGTATTAGACTGATAAAGTTTTGCAGAGCATATTATAATAGTGATAACATATATTTTCCTTGCATCCATATTCAAAAAGGAAATAAATCAATGAACTACTTTTTAAGTAGATTTTCATGTTTTCTCTAGTGTATAAACTCTATGATGAAAATTAGTTTCTCAATCACTGATACAGCAGCTTCATGTATTTCACCAGCAATTGCTTTTCACCTTTGATAAAACTGCAGAAAATACCTCAAGTACAAAATAATTTCTCCCAGTATAAGGTAGAACATCTTTAAACTTTAAATTCAGTGGTAATTTCATGGTAGATGCGACATTTTCTTTACTGTGTTCCTTGTCATTCCCTCCACTCAAGATTTTCAGTTTTTAACTCTTTAATGGTCAGATTTTTCTGTTTTCTCAGGCTTTTAAAATGGAATAGCAGAGTTATGAGCATTAATAGTAATCACAATTTGAAGGTGCATTCATGGCAACCAGAGTTGGAAGACACATTCATAAATCTTTTTTGAGGTTAGAAATGTGAGAGCAATAATTTCCTGGTGGACACATGTAGTATATTTGAAGGAATTCAGTCACTTTAAATCAAATATATACATAGTAAAGAATATGACACATTTTTGCACAAATATGTGGTGCCATGCA
>VZRO01004834.1:54128-171127 GCA_013397915.1 Daphoenositta chrysoptera | reverse complement strand
TCTTTTGACCCATTTTAAAGTACTCAAAACTTTATTTAAAAAAAAAAAAAAAATTGCTCTCCTGAGCCTCAAGATGAGTAAATGGATCAGTTACCTGTAGTTGCCCAAGTTTAACTTCCAGCAGCTAAATGTGTTGACCATGTTATTTTTCATATTCAGAAATAATTATTTGAAGTATTTATCCACATCTGTATTGATCAAACTGAGATCAAGCTCTGTGCTCTTTTTGTATGAGCACTGACAAATCTGTAAATCTTAAAGGTAACTATTATTGGTGTTGGAATTCTGGCCTCTCATTCCAACGTTGCAGCCTGCATCTGTCTCATCCCAATCGAAGCTGCTGGGTGTTGGCAGACAAATCTGTATTCCAGATGCCTTCTTTTTGCCTGGTAGCCTCATACATGCACATTCTGCTCTGGAGAGAGGCAAAAAGGAGGCCTGACAGAGTCATTCTGGTTTCCAGCACACAGCAGAAACAGGGAAATTGGGACAAGATTACAATTTTAGTGGCTCTTCCTCATCAAGTATGTATGTTTCTCCTTTTACAGCTTAAAGGCCACTCCCAGCTAGCTTCTTGTTCTTAATTCTCTGATTACTAAAGGATGAGAATAGCTAGAGAGATAGAAGGGTTTAACAGTAAGCCAAGAAAAAGGAAAGGTGAGAAACCTGTTCTGTTTGTTTAGAAAATACTGTCCAGGCTCCAACATATGTGAATTTTAATTTAATGTTAGTGATTTATATGAAATAGAAAAGTATCGTGAGGCATACCCAGTTAATTCCTCTGATTTCCTTAAAGAGGGGATGTAATAAATTTTCTACAATCTGGTTCAGCAGATTGCCTTCTATCAGTGCAAAACTGTGCTCATATCTGTAATTTTTCATGATCAACCTACTTAGATGATAACAGAGATTAGATTTTGGTGAGTTTATTGGCTAGGAAATATGTTACCTGAGTATCAGAAAGGCATGTGAGTGTACTGGCTCAGGATTTTTATGTCACAGAGTCCAGCTTTCTCTGAAGTGACTACATGGATTATTTTATTGTCTTGCTACAGGACCAATGATGAGGATCCTGACAGATCATTAGTAGTGAAATCTGTTTTCTCAGCATTATAGAAAGTTACAGAGATTTCAGATGATTGGTTCAGTGCTAAGACATGCCTCTAAGCTTTGTTGTTGACATTAAGACTTACAAGAGAGGCAAATATTTATTCTTTCAAGAATCCATTCCTCTTCTTGCATCCAAATATCATTATGGGTAGCCACACAAAGAAAAACTTGTCATATACGCTGTCTGATTGGAAATTTGGTTTCCCTTTCCTCTTCTTCCTCCATAACATTTCTTTCCCTCATAAACTTAAGTCAGTTAAAAAAAAAAAACAACAACACAGAAAAACAAATCCAAACACCTTTCTGAAAATGAAGAGATATAACCCACAGGCAGCAGAGCTTTTCTACAAAGTCCTTACTGCCCCCTCAGCTCCCACTGGCATTATGTCTGCACATTCTGTACTTGTCTTCTCTGTAAATATCTTGGCTCAGAGAGAAAACCAAAAAAATTATTAATTAGCTTTTATGCTCTCTGTCAAGTCCTGTTGGTAAGAACTGAGGTGCCCAATGGGTTCCAGTTTTGGGTGCAGCCATTGTGCTCACACTGATAGGGAGGAGAAAAGCTGTAGGTAAAGAGAATCACAGAATTGTCTGAGCTTGGAGGGACCCAGAAGGATCACTGAGTCCAACTCTTAAGTGAATGGTTCAGACAAGGATCAAACCCACAACCCTGGCATTATTAGCACCATGCTCTGACCAACTGAGCTCATGTTAGGGTTATGCTATAAAAATAAATATCGAAAATAGATTATTAGAAATACCTGCTGTTTCTGTGTGAAGAGAGTATTTCCCTTTACAGGAGCTATGTAGCTCGTTTCAAGGCGTGCCAAAATTTGCTTGATAGGCCTGCTATTCGTAAAAAAAAACAAAAAAAAAATTCTAATCTTTGAAAAGCAAAATCTCTTCTTGATGTGAAATGGCATTCGAAGGCAGAGGGCTGAAGTCTCTCAGCATGAGGGTGTGGCAGAGCTCCTCAGCAGAGTCTGGTGCAGCTGGGAGCTCTTTTCCCCTGCCATCAAATGAATGGCTGTGGGTAGCTACTGCAGCCCGAGCTGCAGTGTGTTATCACTGCATTTCTGGGCAAAAAGTTGGAAACTGGAAATGTCTTTGCACAGCCAGGCTGCCTCACAAACTGCATCTGTTTGCTTTACCTCTCTGCTTACCTTCTTCCCTGCAGCACCTGTAAATTTGATATGAAACTAGGAAGAAACAGAGCCCAAACTCTGCTGGAGAGAAATCCTGTGGAGTTGCTTTATTTTAACTTAAATCTTTGTGGGGGTGGGAGAAGAAGGGAGAAGTTGCTGAAACAGTTCATGCTGTTCCGTGTTCACATAGATTCCTGGCAGTCTGTTCTGCAGGCCTGGAAATTCAAAGGGGGTAATAGAAAAATCTGGAGAAATGCTAAGAAGACAGAGCAAGGGAAATCCTCACCACAGTGTATCAATGAAAATAAGAATGTTTCTATAGTTTCCATATAGAAGAGTTACTATATAATTCTGAGAGGCTACTTACCTGATCAGGATGGAGAAAAACCCTTTTCCATCCATGAAGATGCAACAGTATAGGTAAGCTCTATTCTTTGATTTATTTCATTTAAATAAAATATATTCAAAAGTAAAATAGTAGTTTAAAAATAACAGATATTTGGATATCTACTTAGAATAGATAATTTAGTTTTAATTAGTATTTCTCTCGAGGTCTCCTGGGTGTAAGAGTGACAAGGATGTAAACCTCAGGTTAATGTGAATCCAAAGGCTCAGCAAAACAGTGGTATTTATTTCCCATGAATTGCTTTCACCCAATTCTGTCCATCCTCAAACTTGAACAAAATAATTTAAAACATGGGGGGTTTTTTGTTTTGTTGGGTTTTTTTTTTGTTTTTTTTTTTTGTTTGTTTGGTTTTTTTTTGTTTTTTTTTTTTTAATCATAGGAACACCATACTATGGGATTCCAGACATCACAGAAGGAGGACCTAATATTACAACTAAACTTTATTTTTTAATATCTAATAGTTGGGTTCAGACTGATTCCCTTTATAATTTTCAATCTCTCTGTTGTGCTGTAAAGCCATTATGTTTTTGCAAATGTGACTACATGGGCAGCAAAAATGCAATGTTTAAGATCCTCAGCCATTACATAATGGATATAGAGCTCTGAAATGTTTTACTGCATATTTAATGTTATTTCTAATAAACAGGAACAAAAGTCCTAATTTTAATAGGGTTTGCATATTCAGTGAGAGTCTCTACATAATGAAGCCAAAGCATAGATCTCCATGGATTTGATGTGCTTTAATTAGGCATTTCCTGAGCATCTTATAATGTTTCAGTACTGTAAACCCAAGGAGGTTAGAGTGTGAAAAGAGGCAACAAACTTGACAATAATTTTACTGGGGGGGATACCCTTGTAAAAGTTAGACCATCTGAATGTTCTGAAGGAATTTAAAAATTAAACCCTTGTTGTAAAAGGATAATTTTGTTTTGCACACGTGCATGGTACCATGCTGAATGAGAAACAGAGGTGTTCTTTGTGTTCTTTTTACACATTTTGTCCTGGTACTATCAGCTGTGGGTGTCTGTCCTGAGGTAAAGCACACCCTCAACTCACAGAGCAAAGGTTATCCAATTATCTTCAAATACTGATTTATTGGCTAACCTTTTGCTTCCTGATCGCATCTTGTACATTAAATAATATTTGAGGTGGGTTTTTTTGTTGGTCTTTTTTTTTTTCATTCGTTTGTTTGTTTTCTTTATTTCATCTCTTTAAATACAACAAATTTCAATGTACAGGCAGTAGCCAGGAGATTACTGCATCCTGTGTAGTACCACTTGAAATTAATTAGACCTCAACTCTCAATTAACTGTGCTTAAACTGGCCAATTCATGTTCTCTGTAAAGGAACCAAAACGTTTTGTGTATGTTTCATGTAGGTCATTGTTTTCTTCTGCTTTGGCTGAAGAATCAGCTAATGCAGATTGTCTCTGATCTCAAACTTCATTCAGTCTTAGCATAATTTAGCAATTTGTTGTCTTAGAGGCTGTAAATAGAATATTCCTCTTCCTACAAAGAGTTTTAAAGTACTTCACTGATCATTTTGTGCTCCTCATGGTAATCTCTGAGTTCCACTGAATTACTGCTGTTTATATAGAAAAAAAAAATTGAAAAGGAGAATGATGTTCCTACTGCACTATATACAAACAGAAACAGAAAAAGGAAACAATGGGTAGAAAAACTAGCGTCAACACAAGTAAAGGCTGTCTAGTAGAGGGTGTAGTGAAAAAAATTAAAAAGGAAAACATCATACATAATCTCCTTCCTTTAGAACTCTTAATTTTCAATTCACTTCCTGTAATAAGTTCCCTTAACTCCTGAAGCACAAACTGATATCATGACATGTACTACATTTCAGGATAAAGAAAAAAGCAGAGGAAGAGCTATGAAATGCAAGATTAAATTGTAGCTGCTAACTGCATAAATTAACATGTATCCTAAAATGTAATTAATATGTATCCCCAAAGCAGAGAATATTTGCAGCAACCAGCAGTGGTCTGGTTTGTAATTACTGTTCCAAGAAACAGATGAGACTGTATTAAAGGTCTGGTGGCTGATTAATGGAGATTTCTCACATACTCAGTTATCACCTGGCTACCAAGAAAGAGAGAAACATCTTTCTATCACTCTGTGTTTAAAAATAGAAATTTGTCCCATTTCTGTTTCAATACACCTTTTCTCCATTATGAAATCGGAATATAAAGTCTTGAAAGACTTTTTGTCTTTTGATCAACTCTAATCAAAACAGTCAGAATATGTAACAAGCATTTTCTTGGTGTTGCAGTTGTCAGCCTCTCCCCTCACATTTTACCCATGCTATTCTCTGGAAATAATGCAGGAGCTGCTAGGGACATGTGAGACATATCCAGTTTTTTAATACACATCTCATGTGGTGTTACAACGAAAAAAAAATTCCTGATGTCTTCTTTTCATGAAGATTTTTTTTTAGATATTTCCTTGGCCTTAAACACATTCTTTATTATTTTGTCATTCCCAAAGAAAGAACTTATTTTCTTCAACTTTTGTAGGAGGAACTCAGTCTATTTCACTTGAAAAACTCTTTCCAATTCCAATCCTGAAGTAGCATAAAGCATACTTTAGTTTTCTTCATCTTCTGCCCACAAATTTTATCATTCTTTCTCCATGTATTTAATTTCAATAATACAAGATTTCCTTACAAACTACTGGGAAGGGTTGTTTCATTATTCTAGCTTCTTCTTTGTAAAGCAGAGCCTTTTTATTTGATGAAGCAAAATAATTGTCCATCTGACTTCAAGAAAATTCCCTTCCTGTGAACAGGTCAGTGATTCATATTCTACAGGAGTCAAGGTGGAACCTATTAATGAGCACAATGTCTCACATCTGAGCCTGCTTGATGATGTTATTCAGAAAGAGATGCCTCATGAAAAGAGAGACACTGTTCCTAAAAGGATCTGGGAAGCTCACTGTGACATTATTAGAATGCTCTATTTTTACACGAGGGTCAGGTTGGAACAGCTCCAGTGGTAAGGCTGTGGCAGTCGTCTTACAATGAGCACAGTTGGGTAGGAAATGTCTCCTTGACTTCAATCCCATTAATAACCTCCCACATGAGGGAGGTTTGCCAAAGGGTCCGTGATAGATTCCTTTTAGTGTTATTTTCTGTTGCTCCTGTCATTAGCTTGTGAAACTTCAGATCACAAGGTCTTTTCAACACCTCTCGGGTAACTGGCGTGCAAATCCTTTTTGCTTTGGATCTTGTTTGCTCTGCTAATGGCAGTGTCTTTAAAAACGTCATTTACTCCTGCTCAAGAGAAATATTAGGCTGCATGAAGTACTTGGTTCAAGAATTGTCATCTCCTGTAGATTCATGTGTTTTTTGGCATCAAATGCTAAGGCTTTAAAACCCTCAATTATCAGTGTTAAATGTTCTCAACGTTTAGCTGGATGGTTCAGCAAAAGTGCAAATATGGATGTCACAGAAGTTGTTAATAATTAATGCCTTTTAATACAAAAATGTTAGAAATTGGCTTGAATTTATTAAAATCTTCCCCAACTTAAAAGCTCCTTTAAGGCAGCAATCTGATCCAATATGACCAAGAACACTCAGGATCTTAACAGACTTAATTTTGTGATAAAAAGCCCCTGTTAATAATAGTGCTCACCCTTTAAATTGCCAAATAAGAAATACTGCTAGGATAATAAAATTTTTTAACGCTGCCTGATGTCACACGCTTTTAGGACTTCAATTATTGCAACTCCTTCTTATTTAACTTCTTCAATTAGATTCTGCTGTCTCAGGAGATGGCAAAATGCTGGTATTAAGATATTACTCCGTGGATTATCTTTGTCCATCACTCCTCCCTGTGTTACATTCCCTTCAATTAATCATTGTACCTGTTATCAAGTGTTTATTGGCATTTGTATGTACCCTTTTATATCAAGACTGACTATATTATCTCTATCCCTGAAAGAATTTTGTTCATGTTTCTGTGTTCCTTTAACCACATCAGTTTAAAGTGCCTCAGCAAAACACAAACCGAATATCCCAGCTTTGAATCACTTTACACCTCCTTCATAACACCCAAGGCTCCTCTGGTCCTTTTAATCTATTCTACAGATTTTTCTGCTCTCCCACCTTTTAGATTGTCTTCTCCTTCTCCACAGAAATGAGCACATCCTCCTTTTCTGCCTCTTTCCAGTCTGTTCTGACCCTTCCCATCCTCTCCACTTTTCATATAAACCCATCAATTCAAATATCCTTGCTCTAAAATCCCCACCTGCTTCCATGTGCCATCCTTCTTCCAGTCTGATCACCTCACACACCTTGGATCCTACTCTCCAAACCAAAACTGCGTGGTCTGTATAACTCCTAGGCCCTTTTTCCTGCTTGTTGCTGATTTCTCCGTCTTTTTTAAATTCTCATGGAAGCTGCTGCCACCCGTACTCCAGTACTGATGCCTTGCTTCCTTTGCTGGCCACGTTTATTTTCACACCCACGAGGCTTCTGCTCTAAAAAAGGCTTTAGAATAAAAAGTCTCAGTCCGCTGCCGAAATCCTCCCAGAAGAGTAGGACACATTTCCCAAATGGATTACAGATTTCCATCTCTATTTTTTTTGACTCTTCAAAGTGAATGTGAGAGGTAAGGAAAGGAGAGAGATTCCCTGTCATAAAATAACTGTTTAAAGGACTTTGCTGTTATTGAGTTACTGCAGCTTCAAAGAATAATTCACATGAAAACCAAACAACAGCTCTGCCTCACATACACTCCAGTTTTAGAACTGCAAGTCTGGTAAGACTATTGAACAGTCAGTTAGGGTTCCTGGTATAAATACCATTCTAAGAATACACAGAAAAAAGTACTGGAACAACATGAGAATGACAACTATTTGTGGAGGTTGTCCCACGGGGGAAACCTCTGCTTGTACCTTCAACAGCGTTCCCTCACCATCTCCTTGCTGATCTCCATTACATTTTCAGAGTACAGGCAGACTGGTCCCTACTAGAGGTACCAGCAGAGCATGCTGATGATTATTGTAGCTATTGCAGGACTGATTATTGACTGCAAATCATTCATACCCTTTCCCATTATATGTAAGAAGAAATATCTCACCTTTATACCTTTGTCTGTTGAAAATTGTTGACTGCAGGCTTTTTTTTTTCCCCCCAAGCTGATCTTCTAAATATATGACTTTATTCCCAATATTCCTTCTCACCTTGTGTAAAGTGAGGATTTATTAACTCATTTGTTTGCCAACTAAATCCTTCTATCAGTTTGTGCCTTTTTTTTTTTTAATTTACTGGAACCTTGGGCATGAGTGTCAAAATGTCTCTGCTGCTGGGTGTCATCTTTGGTGTGGGTACATTTTCCATCACTGTACCCATTCTCCATTCTTAATTCATGTGAGATTTCAGGATTTGTCTCACCACCACCAGGTTCACAACATCCTAAACTGACAATATCTTGAAATTGGTGAGTCTTGAACGATGAAGAAGGGCGAGGAAAATGTTCATCTTTGGAAGGACATTTCTGTTTATTCTTCTGTAACCTCTTTCTCAGACAGCCTTTTGAATTGTATTATTTTATCTAAATTCAACTGAATAGTATTAACCAAAAGTATTTTATTCTGTTTCAACTAGTAGAAGAGTTAAAAACTTAGTGTTTTTTATTTAGTGTTTGTATAAAAAGTTTTTTTAAAAACTATAAATTATCATAACTGGATTTCTTTTTGAAACAACAGATTAACAGAATTATTTCATAGTCTGAAATTTATTTCATTTAACAGCACTTTCTGCTATGTTAAGGTGTGTCATGGCATTTTTTTTTAAATCCTCTATCTTGATATAAATCCTTACTACCAAAAATCCCTGAAGACACAATGATAATTATCTAAACATTTGTATTGTGGCATTTCTTTAAGGAGTGGTTTATTGCAGGTGTCTTGACTTGATTGCCTAAGTCATGTCAGAGTAAAGTAAAAGGGGATATTGTTTCTTGACTTGTTTTTGTTGACCATCTTTGGTGTGGTCTCACTTGTTTTTCAAAAAAAAGGGTGATTATTTTCTAAATTACAGATGCTTGTGATTTCAATGCCCAGAGCCTTAGGTACAAAAATTCTTCTAGATTCAGCAGAACAGAGAAATATTTCTCATTAATCCCTTCGTTGTACAGATGTAGTGAAGTTCTTTCTTTCTATTCTCTCTGTCCTCGATGGTGTTACTACTTTTGCTCCACAGTAGATATTTACCTCCATAGACAGACAGCAAGCAGGCAAGCAAGAGGTTTTTATGGCCTTAAAATCTCCTTCAACTATGATTATAGGAGATTAAAATCAATTATCATTTATATTTGGAAGATGATGTTACTAGCTAAAATTTACCTTGTTAGGCATTAGTCAGTAAATACCATTATAATATTTTCCTTTATTTCTTGTTTATACCAATTGTATCAGCAAGTTACTGGTTAAGACACCATCCTGCCACCTTTGTAGGGGCTCATCAGTGGTGGGAATTGACCTTTTTATATCCAATAACTGTGAGAGGTAATGCAGGAATAGACTACAAGGGACTCCAAAAATGAAGAAAATGGCTTATGTTTGTAAAATAAAACGAATGGAAACCAGTGAACAGACGACAAAGACAAAGCAAAGGGCTTAGAGGAACGACCTCTGGAACAATGTTTTCTGGAGGAATATTGATTGTGTGAGATTGCCTTTGTCAAGACCAAAGGGAAAGGATGGCAGCTATTGATAAATGATGAAACTTTAGACAAGAACTATCTGTTAAGGCAAGATAGGAAAGTGGGTTCTAAAGTCTCCAACACACATGAGAATCTAGAGCAGTCACAAGTGTCACACACGACAGGTGTTGTCCACAGAAAGAAGACAGTGGAAAGGCTTTGAGGAAGAAGAGTGGAGGTAGAAGACTGTTGAGTTACTGAGGGATTGTGGTCTGAGACTCGGAAGGAAGACCTGAGATGTAATTCAGAGTAATAATAATGTGCAGCACCAAATGTTGATATATCTGGGTTCCAACTGTTTGGTTTGCAGCTCTGCAACAGCCCCCCTCTGGGCTCTTTGATAAGGCATTGAACCTTTCTGTGTCTTTGTTTCCCCATCTGCCAACGAGTGATAAAAATCTAGTTCACAGGTGTATTGTGTGGCTTGGTTAATGAATATTTTGAGGGTTTTTTTTGCAGTCATCAGATGGCACAACTATAGGAATGCTAAAGCTATTAGTTAGCAATCACCACTGAAATCAGGAAGTCTGAAAAGGCCCTGGTTTCTGAAGCTCCATGTACTTATTTTAAATTATTTCGTGGTATATATCAAAATTGTTGGGTAACATAATAACCTGGGACCAGAAGAAAAAAAAGATTGAACATAAAAAAAAATAACCTAAAAAGATGAAGTGCAACTGTTTTTTAGTTCATTGTCTGCATCATGATGACAGCAAACCTAGAGTAAAGAGAATGCTTAAAACAAAATTACTGAGAAGACTTAGGGCATGCAAAAAGCTGTATCATTTATTAACAGCAAAACATCCTGACAAAAAGAGCTCTGAAATCCACGTAGATAGAACCTAATGTCATGTTTCAGCTGAAGGAGAATGCTGACTGCAGCAGGAATTAGGCACAACTAATAATATGGAATGAAAAATGAATGTTCATAGTATGCAAAAATGCATAAATAAGACTATATTTCTAAAAAAAAAAAACAACTAGAATGGGGGGAAAACCACCAGCAGTGCCAATGTCACACAAGTCCTGCTCACATTCTGGGTTGATTGATTTATTATGAATTTTAAGTATTTTAGGTGTTGATAGAATGTCCATCCCCATCAATCATTTAAAAATGTTTATTGGGAAGTGCACAGATACAGAGAAATGTATTTTAACCCTGAGTTGCTAAGACTTTTTTTCATGCTTTTCTTTCTTACCATCCTTGATCTGATTTATTTCCTCTAGCCTCTTTTCTCCCAATTCGAAATCCTTATTTCCAGTAATTTATAGTGCAATATAATTATGAAAAGAATTCTTAAGATTGATGTTATGTATTATTGGTTGTGGCTGTTTAACAAATCAGCCTGTTTTATTTGGATTTATTGTTGTGTACACAGTTTTGTGAGGAGTAAATTTTCTACATCATGTTGGCTGCTCGTAACCTGTATTTCATGTATGCTCCCATATGACTTACTCCAGACTTCAAAAAGTACAAAGCAAGTTTTTGTTAATTCAGTAACAAGGAAATTCATGTTCCACTCCTCTGACAACAAAATATTTGGAGGAGGCAGAACTAAAAGTGAAACTCATGTTTTAGTATCAGAACAAGAGCAGAAGGTGACAGAACCAGGGTTTCTTAAGCATGACCAGGAACTTCTCCAACAGCACCCTAAGGAATGATTCACTTCCAGGGAGTGGGTTACAAGGAGAGGCCTGTAATCTGACAGACTGATCTGACATTTCTTAATTAAACACTTTCTTTGACTGGAAAGCAGATTCCTTTCTTTCTATTGCCATCCATACAATTTAATCCTTCCCTAAATTCAAGTACAGTTTTTAAAAGTAGTTTATTGTTTCCCTGCTCTTGTTGAATCAGACATTTAATGTTTTCACTTACTTTTCTTTATAGGCCCTCCCAGTGTCCACAAAACTGAAAGTATTGTTCTTAAAAATTAATGTAAGATTATAAAATAATGTTCTCTGTTTAACAGATTTCCCGTATTTGGCAGCAAATTAAACATAACTTTGTATTGTGGGAGACATGCTGGAATCTCTGTGTATTGTCTTCCAGCACTCAGATGAGCAACTGGAAATGAAAACATGGCTCTACATCAGCATGCTGACACCTTGCTTTAGCTAATGTAACAACAGTAAAACTCAAGGTAAACTATGTCTGCCAAAACTACCTGAAGTTCATATGAGTAATTAAGTTATAAACCCAGAAGAATAAATAAAATATGCAAAACATCTATTGATCTTGAGCATCTGGTGACTTGTCAGTAACCACACACACTAAACCAGCCTGCTTTAACATGCTGTTAATTTGCATTCTTTGATTAGATAGATTTTTTTTGGTATGTATCCATAAAACTACAAGGATCTTCCCTGCCATTCATTATATTCCTTTTAATAAATGACCTCGGTTTTGTATCCCAGCAGGGAGGTTTGCAACACTGAATGTTCCTGTCAATTGAAAATTGATCTTTTCCACAGGATGTTCCAAAAGATTAAGCAGGTATCTTTAGGCATGAGACCCAGGTCACCTCTATCCTGTAAGTAGCATGTGTAGTTTCATTTTTGGTGTTTTTTTTTTTTTTTAGATCTGCAACTTCAGCCAAGAACAGTGTCTTTGAGATGACAGGATTTTACCTCTTCTACGAATTTTGAAACAAAAAGGTAACTCATGAAGTAGATAGATACATGAAAAAATAAATAGTCTCTGTAGATTGTGACTCAGTGGAATAGTCTCAGATGGATAATGACTACACTTGCATCAAGTGAAAGAGAAAAATACCTTTCCTCTATAGAGATGTTTCATAGTATTTTGATCTTTGAGAGATTATTTTTTCTCTGCCTCAAAACCTACCACCAAACAACCGACCTTTTCTTTTCAAATAACATATATAGTTTGTGTTTTGATGGACTAGAACCATAGGGCCTGGTCATGCCCTGTTAAATTCCATCAATGGCAGCGGAGTAGAACTTGGAATAATGTCAACTAAAATATCTTGCTGTCAAATTACCATTTCCAAGTCTGAATAAACTATACAGTAAAAAAAAAAAAAACACCAAGTCCTACAAGGCATCCTGGGAAAAAAGAAAAAAAAGAAAAAAAGAGGAAAAAAAACAAAAGAAAAAAAACCCCAACCAACCAACCAAAAAAAAAGTAATAGAAAATCTTATATGCAGTGTGGTTATCTGGAAATTGTCGTAGTTGCAGATTGCAGTACAATTTGAATGTGGATACAGATTCATAGAAAGGTACCTAAGCTCACAAGATCTCAGAACAATTTTAGGCCATTTTAAGATATTTTTCTCATGAAACACCACAATACTTCAAAAAGTCTGTCTTTAGTGAGACATCTGGAGGAGATCTCTCTTTTCAGCTGAATTACTTTTTGAGCAGAGCACATTTACTTGGTGCAGGTTAAAATTCTGGGTGCTGGGAATGGTTGCATTAAGCCCTGCAGAGCAAAACCAGTGGGCTTTGCAAATTCCAAAGTCAGCACAGTATCAGGAGAGTCTGGAGTGCAGCACCTGCCCAGGCACACACCGGAGGCACCATCAGTCACATCCACAATCCTTTTTGCAAATGTCCATGCAAATCCGACTGCTGCATCCCACTCTGCCTGTGTAATGTCTGGGTAATCTGTCATTTAACACTCTCAACTCTGGCAACGACTGTGTCCATAATATTGGATTTGCTTTTGAGAGGTGTAGCTTAAAAGGCAGGATCTAGTCCTGGAACTGCTGCAAGGCAGAAGTTAAAGAAGTGATGGAAGTCATTGCTCCAATCTTCTCTGGCCTCATTCCATTTATCAGTTTAATGTTAACACATATTAGATGAGTTGCTTATTACATCAGGTGAAATGCTGCAGTTTGTTTTCTCTTATGGAGGGACTCATCTTCTTAAACATTTGCATTTCCAAAAGGTGTATTCCTTGACCATTTTTAATTCAAAGCAGCTGTATTAATTCCTTCTACAGCAGTTCTCAGCGCTGCAATTACAGCATTAACATTGAGCTTTTCAGACTTGGTAACAGATTCTAATTTTATCCCATCTGGTTTATTGTGAGGATTTTTTTTTTGTGCCTGGAGGTGACTTTTCCTTAATCATTTCTTCTGAACAAGACTGCTGGTAGGAGCTTAAAAGGCTTTCTTTGCTGCAAAGACCAACTGCTGGTTTCTTCTCCACCAGGACAATGTACCAGCAGTTCTCTGGATAAATTGTCTAGAAGGCAATCATTTGGAAGCTCTTGCCAAGCTAGAGAGGTTATTAGCTTTTGATCTCTTTCCTTAAATAATATCACTACAAAGTTGCCCAAGTGTACTGGAATTAGATCACTACTGGGTTTTCTTCCTGAGAGGAAAGACTACAGAAAGCTCCTTTTTTCATTTACCAAAATAAAATTTCTTCAAAATCAAGGCCTCAGATATTCACATGAACCTTCCACTGCAGGCACTGGGGTAGGGGAGGGGGGGTACATGTGAAGGAACAAATGGGTCCAGCTGCCAAGTGGGAGTGAACAGGAAAGGCAGGAATAGTAAGAAGAAAACAAAAACAAGGCAAACAGAAAACCCACAAAAAACCTGACATAATTTCCCTTCATTAATAACTTTTAAAAATTCTTTTGAGACTTGCATTTTGTCTTTGCACTTGTTCTGGCAATGACCTGTCTAGCAGAGCCATAATGAGATGTTCAAAAAAGATGGAGTGGTTTAGCTCAGGTTTAGGCTCTTAATGTTCCCAGGCAGCCACCTAAACAATGGGAAAAGATGGGAATTTCATGAGATTTTTTGGGGTTTTTGTTGGTTTTTTTTTGTTGTTTTTGTTGTTTGTTTGGGTTTTTTTTTTAATTCATTTTCGAAGTGTTTTTATCTCTCACTAGTGCCCACTCTGAATGTATATTTTCTGGGGGCTACCACACAGTGTTCAGCTATCTCTGTGAACTTTTAGGGTCTATGAACTTTGTAGGATGTTACATTACACTAGATGATACCTTCTAAGGTTAGGGAATGAGGTCTGGTCTGTAGCTGCATATATATTCCTCAACTGCAGATAGATTTCTAGCCATGTTTTTCAATATTAACTAATTGGAAAATGACTTTATGGCTGGATAATCAAGGAATATGCATATTCTTTAGTTGTGTTGAATTTTAGGCATGCTAACATACAAACCTCCTATAAGAAGCCATAAGTGCTTGTGAATTTATTGATAGATTATATATGTGACATATATAAACTGGTATTTTATCAGTTTGGATATCATTAGAGTTGGGCCACTCTCACAGCTAGTGATTGCTAGAGCTTCAACTAAATACAACTAAGCGTATGACTGTATTTTTCATATATATTTCTCATTTGTCTCATTGAAAGACAGTCAGTTAAACTCAGATCATATCTATAACCTGTCTTCACAATATGGGGGAGTAGATCACTTCTTGATTCAGACTTTATCACTCCGTTAAAGCAAATTTCGTTTTCATCTAGAAAGTCTTTGATATTTTGGATGAGACTTCTTCATTTCAGTTAGCTGGTAGTGTAAAAATACTTTAGATTGTTATTCAACAGTTATGTGCTCTTTGGGAGTTTGAAATAAACTACAGAAGTTATTGCAGTTTGTTCTTTATATTTCCTGTGGATTCTTAAATGCTCTGAGTTTCTTCCTGGTTCTCCCTAGTTGAACTGTAGCTACCAAAACAATATTGCAATATTCCTTACCTGCTGGATTGAGTCCCAGCATAACTATAATAACTCCACTGGCTTCTGTGCTTTCACTGTACAAATCTGTTCAGAAAAGGAATTTCTTAGAGAAAAGCTTTTATTGCCTTTTTTTTTTTTTTTTTTTTTTCTAAAGGGTTTTTTTTTTTTTTGACAAGGGACTATGTCTCATTTAAAATGATGTCATTTCTGCCTTTCATTATATATCTGTCTGGCTATAATTTTTTGAATAGTTTTATCTAGTCCTAATAATTCTTTTCAACGAGGTTGATAATGTCTAGGGTCCCTCAGATGCTTATCCAGTCCCCATCCTCCCCCTCCTCTCACCCTGTTGGGCTTTGGTAACTTAACTTTCTTCAGAAATTAGTGATATTTTTTCCCCATATCTAACTGTCAGTATTCCTATTCTATACCATACCTATTCTCCCAGCTCTAGTTTTGGTGAAATTGTTCTATCCATGCTATTACCTAAAAAACTGCATTTAACGTTATCATTCCTGTAACCATCTCATGCACATTTTTGAAATGAAATTTTAGTTTTCTTTCAACCATATGTTTAGTCGCCCTCTTGTCATGCTTCCCCAATAATGTTGTTGCAATGAACAACAATAAACAACCTTTCAGAACTGAAGACCTAATTCTTTACTTTTCTAATATCTTTCAATGTGTGAAAGCAAACACAAAACCTGTAGTACCCCAAAAACCTCTGTCCTCCATCTCAATTAATAGGTTCTTATTCACCATTACACATCCTAAAACAATTTAGACAGATTTTCATTAATGTGACAACACTTTTTTTCTCAACTAATATTGAATTATTTTCCTTCAAATATTTTTTTGTGGGGCATCATATCAAATATTTAGCAAAATCCAAAAACATTAAATTTACTGTCTTCACTTTGCTGTTAATTATTTTTCTGTCTCTCTTCACATTATCTCCCTTTTCCAAGTTTACCTCTAATATGGCATATCTTCTGCATGATAGATAATGAGCCTGTTTCTTTAATGAAACATTTCAATTTTGAGAACAGGTGGTCAAGCATCAATTCCACTGACACAAGGAAAAAGCTGTCTTGACTAGAAAATAAGTCTGTGGTATGTAAAATACAATACCTGCCATCTCAAATTGAATGGAAAATGTTCTGTGTCACTTTAACTGTGGCTCTAAACCCAAATTGTATCATGAGCATAGCTGTTTTGTTTAGGCTTTTTGCTTTATATTGGCAGCTGCTGAATAAAAGTTGTTTCAATTTCCTTTTTCTGCTGATTGAGTGGCTAGCTCTGAGTCCAGTTTCTGAACAGCATCTGGCACTTTTTATGAAGCCATAAAATATTTAAAAATAAGGTGAACCACTTTTGGCAAGCCTGTTACTTGAAACCCAAAGGGAATTCCAGAGTCTATAGCAAGGTTTGTTATCTCCCTGCCAATGCAGCACATCGAGTAACGTGAGACTGTCTCCTGTGCTAATATCCAGCACTCAGAGAGAAACTGATGACCCTTGTCACAGCATCCTGCCCTGACTTTGGCCTGCCAGGTACTGAGGATTTCCTGATTAAGCAAAATTCTCAGCAATTACAGCTGAGATGTAGAGGCACACCTCGTTGTGCTGTCATACTTTTTGTGATGGAGCAAAGTATGACAGATTGTATACAGGCTGGAAACTAAACTTCACAAAGAGGTTGCCCACCCTGGAAGCTGAAACACATCAGCTCGGTGATTTGTTGGCAGGCTGCTACTTGAAAGGTGGAAATAGGAATTAATTTAATTTTCACAGCATAAATTTTAATGCTATTAAAAAAGTCCAAGTCCTTTGATTGTTTACTGTTGGAAAGATGGTTAAGGCATGCACCAGTGATGGAGGTAACACAAATAATACACCAGGAGGCAGAGAAATATAAAGCATGAGGTGCTTGTTGCAGTGGCACCAGGTGCTTAGAGTGATGAGAGACCAGGGAGAGAAGCTTCTCCTCTCAGGCAAAAAGTACCCAGGAAGTGTGTCTCTAAAATGCTTTATGCAGCATTAGCAGGGTATTGCCTGCTGGGAAAAGTTCTTAGATGTAAAAGCACAGCAAGGAGAAGGTTTGATTTAATAAAATGTTTATTTCTGTTTGCGAAGAGTGCAGGCCTGATGCTCAGCTGGAGTAGGCTGGCACAGCTCCATTGAACTAGAGCTGCCAGCTTCAGGAAGTTATCTCTGCTTTCAATACTTTTGTGCTTTTATAAGACATCTCTGTACAATTTATTTTGTGCTATTCCAGCTTTTACCTTATGGTCCTTGCAATTTTGTTTGTCTCAGAAGAAGTTGCCATGTCCCTTTTATCTCTGATAGGAAAGTGAGGCTAGCCCTGACAAAGATGGCAATTCTTAAGGCTTAAATATAGTTATCTGTCCCCTCTGTGATTCTTTCAAAGTCCCTGAACTGAGATAACTGTGGCACTGGCACAGAAAGGAGGTTGCAGCAATCCATATATGTTAGTGCCTGTGACACTCTCAAGGGGATGAGAGGATTCCAGATCAGTCAGATACATAGCTAGCCCGAAGCTGAAAGGAAAGGGTCCAGGGACAAGTAGTCTGATGTGTATCACCCTCTCTATTGTATCCTCCATGTTACAGCTTTTGAAAGCTTTGGGCACAGGTATTGCCCTTGGAAATAATTATCTACCACTGTGCTATAGACTTTATCTGCTGGCTGATAGGAATACGGTAAATTAGGTTTTAAGCTTTGCATGTAAAATGTAATTTAAGCTCCTCAAGACTCAGTTTTGAAGTCCTTGGAGAAAAGGGAAAAAAAATTATTTTAAGTCAGCAAATTGAAGATTCTTCTTTATTTTCCTAATATGCTCTCAGGTACACTGTAAGTGCTGGTTAGGGGCTTAGGGCATGTATTCATTTCTCTCCAGTGCGTTTTCTAATGTCCCTCTTTACAGGAAAAAAAATGCAGCAGTGAAGTCATTATACCACTTCACTGTAGACAAGGCAAGTGATTCTGAGGTTTATTAACCCCTTGAGTAACCTAATGGCATATTGTATGTCCTGTAAAAATGGACATTTTTAAAAAAGTGTTGGTTTCCCCACAAGAAACGCTACTTCACTATCATGCTGCCACAGAAATGTTCAAGACCAGGATAACTGTAAAAAATGCATCCTCATGAGTATAGCACTCAGCAATTCATTTAGCACAGCTTTTGATTTAGAGTTATAAATAGTGGAAAAGCAAATATTCAGCAGCTCTGCCATTCCTTTGTGTATGGGTGCACACATAGGAGAGGGGTCCAAAAAGAGAAGACAGCACAGGCTGCTATCTCAGTAACTATCATATCTCCTATTGAGGTGAGAAAATGAGACACAGGGTGAGTAATGAATGAGCACCCAAGTGCATTTGTGTGTGCTATTTATATGGGAGCTTTGGGGTTTCTGTGTTTATGTTTAGAGGAAAAGAAAGAAAGGGAATGAGAGAAAAGAAGGAAAGGCACATGGAAATGTAAAGTTATGCTGTTATAGCTGTAGTTTTAGAAATGTTTCTGATGCCGATACTTGATTTCACGTTCTCAAGACCATATATGAGCAAAGCAAAAAGCCCTTTTTTTAGACTGCTGGCACAACAAGACATAAAATGCTAGCACCAGAATCTACCCCAACTAAACAGCTGGTAGTTCTGTCGCCCTCCCTGGTGCCTCTGTCCGTGTCTTTCCTCACGACTGGTGCTCAGACACACTTTCCTTCCTGCCCTCTCCTGCCTCCAGGTGACCCAGATACTTTGGATCACATTAAAAAAAAAAAAAAAAATCAACTTGCATTCCTAATAAATGTTCCAAGTCCTTAAATGTCAGCTTTGGTCTCATCCTAGTACAATCTATAGCAGCCTGCCTCCTGCTTGAACTGATCATCTGCTCAGAAACAATTTTAGAAGTGACTTCCAGTCCAGATTGAAGACAGAAACCCTGCTCCAGTGGCCTTTGAGAAGACTATTTTCTGCACTGAAATAACTTTTTAGTGCAAAATAACATAGCAGAATTAAAAAGCTTTTGCTTCTCTCAACCAAAGACAACATGCAAAGAATATGTGGAAGATGCAAAGTGTCTCTGTGTCTGCATATAAAATGCATTTCCAAGTGCTTTATGAAAAATTTCTAAATGTTTATAAATAATCTAAATAAATGTCTGTAAAATATCATATACATATATTTTATCTTTCTTTTGAGTTATAAATGCCGAGGTTAAAAAAACTCATAGCTAATATGACTTTAAACAATTCTGAGATTAGGTTCTTAATTTGCTTGTGTATGTTCAACATATGGAAAAATATTTTTGGTTTCTTACAAGACAGAATACCACTTGTCATGCAGGAGTGAAATTGGCCCTTTTTGTAAGTGATCTTGAAATCAGTGAAGGTAGATTACCTCTGATTTACAGGTATTAAATCTTGCCTTGTTCACAATCCTTTAAAACGTGTTAAGAAACTTTTCTTGTTGAACAGTCTATGAAGGAATATACATGTTGGAAATGATCTTCAGTTTACCAAGGAAATTTCATGGACTATAGACTTTTGATATTATGCTATTGTAGGATTCTCTTAGAGGGTTATCTGAAAAAACTGTGTCAGTAAATATTGTAGTTCGCACATTTTTATGTTTGAGATTAAAAAAAAGAGAAGTCTTCTATGTTTTCTAAAAGTGTTTCAGACAATTCTTTAATATTTCTTTCCGAGAGCCATCTGGGAGATGCATGCAGCTTATTCAAGCCTTTGAAATTATTCACAGAAGTAATTTGTTACTGCTTTTGCAGAGGGATACAAGAAATCTCCCCCTTTCTCATTTTGATTGCTTCTTTTCCTTTATTATTATTCCCTTGTTGCACAGTTTTTTGAACTGCTACAAAATATAAAACTATTTTTACCACAAAAGAATATGCATAATGGTATAAAACATATTTCAATTTATTTAGCCTTTTCTGGGATAAAGTCCAATTACAATCTTTAAAGTATATCCCAGCTGATATTAGTCTTCCATAGAAATTTCAAGATACGTTTTTTGATAAAGACTCATTTAAATAATGTGTCTTGGCTTTTTGCTGATTTAAATGTTCTGTAAAATAGATGCAACATTGTCAGTTACTGCTGCGTAGTTACCATATATATTTATGCTCAAGCTGTCTTTTCCATTTTTAATCATCTTATCTGTGCACCGAGCATTTACATTTTCATGAAATTGAACTCTTGACAGAACATCATATATATTTGTTTTTCATTCATGCTGTGTTTTTAATGACTTCAAATACTTACAGTAAACACAAAACTTGAACCTAGTCAAGTACTTAGCCAGGTGATTAATTTTCAGCACTCAAAGCTGAGATATTTCGGTGGAACTGTTCACAGGAGTATTTTTCCAGGCCCAGGCAAAACTGAATACTGTGAAACCCTGAGGCAAATGTAGGTGCCTTCCAAAGCTTGTAACACTAAAAAGCTCCCCAGACTGAGAGAGACAGAGATTGGTTTTTCTTGTAGTGAACTGGATTTTACCACATGATGTGTCCTAGGAGAGATAAGGTTTAGCATGACTCAGGCAGACACCTACGACTAAGTATCAGGAGCATAATCTTCACTCACCAAAACACATCTAAATTATTCTGTATTTAGGCTGACCTTGAATACAGAATTTTCATCAAGTTAGTACTGTGTGGGCTAGTACATTTGCCCTCCTCCAAAGATAAATATTTCTCTCCTGTTCATAAATTTCATTTTCTTGTTCATTTGTATGAAAATACTGTAGGTTCCCAACTGTTCTTTTGTCAAGCTGGAGCGTTTGATTTACTGTATACATTTCTTGCCACATATTAAGAGCTGCTCTGAGCAAGTTCCATTCACTGTCACTCTAATAACTAAGCCTGCTAATGTTAAGTTTGGGATGTAACAGGTGTAAAATCAATCAATCTCCTTACAGAAACGTAGCAATGTCTTTCTGTTTCATTTCTCACACAAAAAAAGGTCTGCTAGGTCAGTCCTACCCTCTTTCAGATTCATGACTGTGTATTGAAAAAATTGCTAGGTACTTGTTGTTCCCACCTACAAAGAGCTGAGCCCCAGAGTTTTACAGAACCGGGGATGCTGAACAATCATTGGGAACTTCTCATTTGCTCCCAATGGATTTATTTCTTTAAGAATTGGGTTTCCTTCCCCCAAAGCATCAGGCAGCACCGAATGATGGTGTCAGGTTGTCACCCATGCCTTGTTTTTGGTCTGGCTTCCACCAAGCTCGTTTTCTGCTGAAGTTCTGCCTGAGGATGCCAGCTCCCTCTCTCACTCTCCTTGCTTCTCTGCTTTGCTCTTCTGGATTTCAGGAGGGGTCAGGCTGAGTGGGACAGCTCAGTGAGGTCTCTGGGTCTGTCCACACCAGTCTGTCCCCAGCGTTACTGGGATTTGCAAACTGCCTGTGTTGACAATGCAGGTGCTGGGGTGGCACAACAGGAATGAACACTACAGGCATCATAACCTGTGGTGCTTGCAGCTGTCCCTCAGCTCCTCCTCTGCACTGAAACCCTGGCACATTTGTGGGAAACTGAAGGAGGCTCTTAGGTACAGAGTGGGTTTCAATTATTTAATGATGTGAGTTTGTTGAATTATGTCTATGTATTGTTTTCATCATGCTTTGTGGTTTTTTTCTGCTACCCTCATAAAATTCCTTTTTTTCTTGCTTGCCAGATGCATGGCTTAGTCTCTAAACCACAGTAAAGATGACTCATAACAGTCACTCTGCATTCCTCTCCCCTTGTTTCCTGCCCAAATAACAGGAAGCACTTTGGATCAAATTGAATCCCTCACAGCTTTTTCTCAAAATTTTCAAGCTATTGTTCCTTATTTATTATTAGTGATTCTCCTTCATTTACGGTTTGTGCTTTTTTTTAAAGTGTATAACTTTTTTTCTCAATTTCATTAAATCTGCAGAAATTCATATACTTGCATAAAAAGCCTTATTACTGGAATCAGCTTATCAGAACAGTCCTTAACTAAAAATATAGACGTTCTTAATCATACCTGTGCTTTAAATAACAGGATTTGACATAAAACTGTTTTCTTGATCCAGAATGAGTTCCAGCAGCAGCAGCAGTAGTAGTGTGTCTGGAATTACAGATGTAAACTGGATATGAATATGCAACATCTGTGGTGGTTTTTGCTGTCATAACTAAGCCTTCAAACTACTTTTGTAGGGTTGCTGGTGGTTTTCAGGGGTTTTATGTGTTAGTTTATTTATTTGCCTTTTTTTTTTTTTAAGGAATGTAAAAGCACTATGAGAAGTTCTATAATATGGATGAGAATTTCTTTATTTCTAGGAATAATTAGAATTGATTTACCATTCCAGAAACACATATTTTTTAAATGCTAGGAGAAAAAGCTAAGGCAAAAAAAGAGGAGGGACAGGCTGGTCTATTAATCCTTATTTTGTTGCTTAGACTGATAGATTATTTTCGTGTTTCAGTCTGTTAATTACAACTAATCATGGAAAAGAAAGTCTATTATAAAGAAAAAAAAAATCTACAGTGCTTTGCTTTGTGGTGCACTAATGGCTTGTACTGGAAAACAGCTAAGGTGACAGCTGCCAGTTCATGTTATAGCTCTTTGCTTTACCATAGAAATGTTCTAGATGTTTTTCCTTTGCTCATGTGTAATTTTAAATTGGTCTCAATTGTTTTGGTTCTGAGTTTACTGCTAGGAGAAGGATCTCTTTTAACTATGTGCTGAGGGTCTCTTTTTGCACCTTTCCAAAACGTCCCCACCCCTCCTCCTCCTGTACCTGAATTTTTCTGTAATAGTATTGAAAAAGTGTTTAGCTTCTGCTGTTTTGGATTTTCTTGGTGCCCTGTGGAGCAGGTTCATAAAAGATGCATCCACAGCTCTTTCTGTGTTGTTTTCCCTTCTGTTCCTTTCCTCCCCCCCTCCCCACCTCCCCCCCACTAAAATAATGCTCTTAAACCCAGCTGTTAATATGATCCAAAGCTTTGCTTCTGAAGTCAAAAACCAGAAAGGTTCTCCGAGTTTTTGAGCCTGGGTCAATTATAGAACTAAATAATTTTGTTCATATTAATATCCAATGAGTTGAGAATGTTCTTTGAATGCTCAGGATTCACTCTGTTAGGAAGCAGAAATAATCCCAAATGACAGGCTGGGATTAGTCACGGCAATTACAAACAGTGCTGGGGATTAGCAAAGGTGAAACATTTTAAAGCATTCAATTAGCTCCTGGATACATATTGATGCTTTGCATAAAGTTACTCTTAAAGACAAATATCTTTTTCCCAGAAAGCAACAGAAAGATCACAGACAAATCCAAAAACAGAACAACCTTCTAGTTTTGCATGTCTTTTTGGATGAGCTTTGGTTATCCAGTTCTAAAAACCATAGAGTTTAGTAATTCATGTACAGTTTTATACACCACCAGTACAAACCAGGCTTGTTAGCTGTCTGTGCTATTTAACATTTTCATGAAATGTGAACAGTGATGTTTATCAAAACCACAGAAACATTCATCCAAAGACAGGTAAATTCACTAAAAGTCTTTCAAAAACCGAAATACTTTCAGGTGGCAGTGGTGCCAATAATAGCTTTACTGTAAATTATTCTGCATAATTCATAACCAGGAGAATGACATTCTGACATTTACCTAATCTAGGCTAAAATATTAGGATCTAATAGGAAACCTGATAATATGCATTAGCTGTTAGCACCAGGACAGACTTGCAGACCCTTCCCAGGGACACAGGACTCCTCTGCAGACATTCTGCTCCCACGTGCTTGAACTCTGCATGCAGATGAAGGGTAATTATCACTGAGGCATAGAACAAGGTGCTGATTTTTACCCACCGAGGTTATGAAAAGGAACTGGAGTCTGCTGTGAATGAAAAAAGGTTTTTGAAGTCAAGGTTGTGGGAAAGAAGCTGAGAGTTTCTATTTAATGGCTGTAAAGGCTGAAGTTTTGACCATGACCTTCAGGTGATGTGGTATAAATGTGAGAGCTTGTACCCATGATGGTCTGGGAAGAAATGTCCCCACAATTTGCAGTATGAGAGTAATCTGAGGTAGTTTTTCCTCTATAGTCCAGAAGCTCCAAGAAAAAATGTAAGTATGAATTGGAGTGACGTGTGTTTTGTTTGATGTATTCACCTGTTTTTGTGTTTCTGTAATTGCAGAAGATGATGAGTTTTATGGGATGTTTACAGAGTACCTTTAGTTTTTCTAGGAATTTATAAACTTCACATATCCTAAAATGTGTCTTTTGAATAAAGCTACACAGAGAGCATGTTGGATATTACTGTCAAAAATAATAATAGACTACATTTTTTTTTCCCCATTTTGCTACTCTGGAGCTGAACAGGATGTTTTTCCTACTACTTTTGTCTTTATCACAGTGATCTTTACTGGCAGGTCACATAGTGTATCCTTGTCTGCATATCTTAAGTGCTGTATGATTTAATTTCATTTATGTGCCTTCCTCCATTGTTAATTAAACTAAAACTAACACCTCAGGTTCACAACAGCTTTGCTGTTTTAATATCCAACTTTTCTTCTGCTCTGTCCCTAATCAGAACAACTGAATGCCCTAAGGAAAAATAAACAATCTCAGCCTTTATAGGGCTGATTTTTATTTGAAAATTGTCAGAGCAAAAAATACTGCCTGTGCTGTTATAATAAGCCATGCAGAAGGAGGCAGATCTTGGCTCCAGGGAAGACCAACCTATTTAAGAGAAAGATTGGCTAGCCCAAGGAAGCCATTTTTTAAGCAGATTGAGGTCGCTGTGATCTGCAGGGATATGTGTGTTAGAACTAATAAGTTATTGCTGTACCCATGACGCTTTCCTCCTGATTGTTTTGTTTTAATTCCAGCAAAAGCCATAGAAAGTCCCCCAACAGTTTCTGTTGCTGACCTGCTGGGTTTATGGCCCCAGGTAGCCAAACACTTCCAGCTATTCATTTTATAATGTATCACTGACAGCTTGGAAGCGAGGACAAAACTTGAAAGTTGTGAAGCTTGAGAGATGAAAAGAGAGTGGCGAAGATGAAATGCTGGTCAGAATCATTTTTCGTTTTCTCCTTCACTCAGAGCAACTGAGTAGTTGCAACCCAGCCAAATCTATGCAATGAAAATAATTTGTCTCTACAGCAGACAGCTGCTGTCTTCATGCTCCTATGGTGGGACCATTTGTGTTACACATGTCCACTTCTGACATTCTTGGACTCCACCAAATTTGCCTTGTGTGTCACTGAATGCACCATTCCTCCCTGCTACTTGACCTAGCCTCTGTTTTATTTCCTGCCTTTTAAATCAGCAGGAGCTTTAAGGGCTCTAAACAAAAACCAGGAATGTGGCCACCTGGTAGTGGAACAAACAATTGCTAATAAAACTCATCCCCTCAGGCAACTGCCTGGAATCACGTACATTATTCCTGCTTCCTAGTTGAGAGGTACAGCATTACCATGATGAGTCCTAAATTATTTCATTAAGTTTTCTTCACTCTCTGTTCAATCTTTAAAAAATTAATTACCAATTCCTCATTCTGTCAATTAGTGAAAACCTACATAAATTATAAGAAAGAACTACTTGAGTCGTGGCTATTTTTTTCAAAGTTCTATTACTATATTAAACTACTCCACAAAAATTACAGTGTTTAAGTCAGTGATATGAATTTTTCCCATGAAGCACGTAAAATAAAATTATTAAAAATGACTCATGTTTAAAAGCAACAAAAGGCCTGTCTACTTCATCTACTGGAGTGCCAGGCAATGATATTGATCGTATGACAGTGTTATGTGAACCACAGAAAACTATAAATGCTGTGGTTCTGTACCAAAAGAGGACTGTCACTTAAAAAACATTTTGGTTTGGTTTGGTTTTTTTTTCCCCTTACTTTCATGTTAAAATGGAGTTCACATTTGAGTAAAATTAGAAAGTGAGAGACTGTGTCATTTCTGAGCAAGGAAACCTTTGAGTGTGTGTGACCATATGGAACAGTGAATAATAAAATAGGGAATATGCCTACTGATTTTGGTTTGGGATTCCCTTTGCTCCCCCAGAGCTTGTCCAAACTGCATGGGTTTTGCAAAAGAAAGATGGGATAGTCTCTAGTATAGTGTTCAATACCAGATATTGGGCCTTTGAATCAATGTTAGTTCAGACACGTAAATTCCCCATGGATGAGATTTCACACAATATTGATAATGGTAAAAATAAAGTAGTTAAGAAAAGGCAGTGTTTAACTGTAGTGATAACAACATACCACAGGACTTCAGCTTTTCGGTTTCCTTGTCTGTTGTAGCCATTCTCCTTCTATAAACACGTATCATCTGCTTAAAAATTATATCCTTGTGTGGTAGGTGTTAAAAGGGCGTTGTGCATAAGTTCAGGTAGGACTTCTGATCCAAAAATCATAGAGAAAGGGATACTAGATGATATACTAATAAATCCTAGTATGCAGTCTTTGGCTTCCCAATCCCCATAAGATTTTTTTTATAAAATTCCTAATTTTGACCTGTTAAAGAAAATAAGCATGAGTTCTACGTGATGTATCTCTGAGGGTTATTCTACATCTTGGAGACAACTCAGATATCCTAAATGTACTTCACTTACCAGTAGTTCAGCTTTGTCCTTTTAGAATCTTTAGGGGTTTTGTTCTTATTAATTTTTTTTTAAATGCTACTGAAGCATCACAATAATCCCAACTCTTATTGTGGCTGTCTCAGGTTAGTTTCTCTGACCTTTCTTTAGGGGACCAATATTCCTGCAGTTTCTGTTCAATGAAGTTTAAAAGCCACCTTGGTCTTTGTAGGCCTGTAGTACTTTTACCCAGAATTTCTCTCCTAGAATACATAAAATATTTTACTGGTGAATCTGGTATTAAGAGATTTGTATATAGTTTGGGCATAACCTTTGTAATTTAAGTTCTTAGGAACCCCAACATTTCTATTATTTGGATTATCGTTATGAAATAAAATGGGTGTTTTCAGAAGTGGCAAAAAAAAATAAATCATGTTTAAGTGATGATGTCTCAGACTGAATTAATATTTTTTGAGGGATGGGGGGAAAGTAGGCCAAGTTAAATATGTGCCTGCTGGTATACAGCTTCACCTGCTTTTACTATACAGCAGGCAAATAGCTGATTTGCACTTATTACTGCCATCGAGATTTGTAAGTCCCTGTTGTCTGATCCCTTTTAAGCCTTTTTAGTGGTTTGGAATGGATCTATAACTGCTGACAGCTTTCAGGGCTGCCTTTAAATTAGTAGAAGCATGATTGTTGCTGTTAGATGTGGACCTGCACTGTATGTAAAATTAGAGTTGAATATGTACATCTCCAGCCTGCCTGCATGCTTTGCTCAGGGCTGTGGCATCTCCTCAGCCAGTCAGTGGTATTTAGGTAACACCTCGAAGAGTTCTACAAATGAGGGCAAATTAAAGCAAAATTAAGTGAAACAGTCTCGTTTAATCTGAATTGTGTCAGGGAGCCCTAAGTCTAGTCCTGAGAGGAGCAGAATGGAATGGAACTATGAAAACGTTTGCCTCTTTTGATCTTCATTTATATCTTTTAGATGAATGAAAAAATCACAGGGGAGTGAAAGACTGCTCCTGTAGGAATGGTAAATTCTCATGCTACAGAACAGGACTCGATGTCACTTGGACTGTATGAGATTTAATATTTATCCTTTTTTCAAATCAACAGAAATTGTCCATTATCAGACAAATTCCATCATTTATTTCCATCTGCTTGGGAAAAATTTAAAAAAGTTAAATGGGGATTAAGTAGAGAGTTTGTGTTGTAAGGTATGATTGTAATTAAAAAATAACTAAATGATACTTGGTTTGGCACTTGTATGTGCCATCAAAGTATATAGTTTCCAAGTATGCAAAAAGTATTTAATTCTCATCAATTGATCTTGAATCTGGTTATCTCCAGTGTTTCCATGAAAACGGCATGGCTACAGTGATGTAAACTTGGACTGCATGAAACTGAGAAATAAAGGCCACTACAATGACATGGTGTTCTTGTATAACCATAAATTCTATACCATGGTAAGTAAAGGCAACCAACTTTCTATTTTGGCTCATCAGCTTTAGGTAGATAATATAACAGATACTGGTCTTCTGTATTATTTCCAAAAATAACTTGTTGCGTGTCACTCAGGGTAAACACCATTATTTGGGGGTGTTATCCTATTAAACCAAAATATCTTCTGCTCTTGAAGATGCAAATTAGAAGCCTAGTAAAAGCTTCTATGAGCTTGAAAGAAGATTTTTATATCAGAAACACTGTGACACTGGAGTATTGCTCTCCTTCAAGTTCCCCTTTCCATGAAAGCCTAAACTTTATTGTCTCCATCCTTCTGATTCAGCTGAACTACATAAAAATGTGCAAAGAAAGAGGATGAACTCTTAGGAATGAGCAGTCAATCTAGGAGTTTGAGTTATTAAAAAATTGTACTGATGTTTTAAAAAAATATATACTGTTATAAGATGCTCAAAAAAAAAGCACACTGCTAAACTAAGTGTTTATTTTACTTCATGTGTGTTTGATTTAAAAACATAAGCAAATAGACAACAACAACCAAAAAACTTTATGGAAACTCAAAGGCATATTATTTTAAAAAAAAAAGTTACTTTGCTTTTACATAATTGTGAGGTCTTAAGGATTTTATAATAATAATAAGGAGAAGAAGAAGGAGTATAAGTATATTAAAAGCATCTTAAATAGCTGTTCCCTTATAAATTTAAAATGGTAATTCCTTGTCTGGACTCCTGTGTCTGTTTGTGTTAGGAAAAATAAAACTATTGCATAACTGTTTAATTCTTTTTAATCTAACATGTTTTACAGGAATAAAAGGAAATTTTGTGTATCATGCACTAAGAAAAAAATCTCTTTCTTACTTTCATGCATTTTGTTCTTTATTAGAAATGAGAGTTTCTTTTTTTCTTCTGGTAAAAATAGAACATATTTTTCAAGGAAGGGGTAGAGGAGTTCTAACTCTGAATCTGCTATGAGGTAAAAATTGGAGATGTATCACTTGGTTTCAAAACAAGGATTGTGTTCTGTAGGGTGTGATATGGGTTGAAACTGTGGCTTAAAATTTCATGCCAGATGTAGGGATGTGTTCAGATATGGGCTCTCTCTGTCCCCCATCCAGCATTCATATCCTTCCTGTGGCTGACCCTTTCTGCCAATTTTCCTCATTTGTAGTCCCTGAATTGCCTTTTCCAATAGATATTCTGGGTGCTCACATGGAAATGGGCTCCTGCTGACAGAGGGAAGAAGGGGACAGGCTAATAAGCTTGTGATCATGGCCAAAAATTGCATTACTTTTTCATGCACTGTGTAGTGTTTGAGGGTTCTGAATCATATAGGAATGCTGTGAGCATAAAGGACAGAGGTTAAAGTGGAATCAGGTGAAATGAGCTCTGTAAAGATCCCTCAAGGCCTTTTAACTGGCTTTAAAAAAAGAAAAAAATCCCACTAAACATCATGCCAACAGGAGCTGTTAGAGTTTGTTTAGTGCTTCTCATTAGTCTGCTTTATGGTATTCTCAGAAAAAAATATCCTGGTGCCCTTGTCCCATGGAGGTTTTAAAGGATAAGGTTAACTATGATTCAGAAAAAGCATGTCTGGGGTGATGTCAGGAATGTAAATAGATCATTGAGCCTATTTATATTTGCTTTTATTAATAACCAAGAATAAAAATAATACACAATGAGATTCTTGTCAGAGTCATCAGGGATGCAGGAAAAGAGGTGTCTGTGAGGGGGGTGGGACCATCCTAATCAGGTCAGAAATACACAAATAAGGCAATAAAATCAAAACTGGGAAGAATTAAAAACTTGGAAAAACTGATAAATGTTAGGCTCTTGGGTTTAAAGTAATCTTTGAAATATATTCACTACTTTTGTCCCTGTGATCATAGCAAGGGTTTTCTTCTTATCAGGTGAACTGATATGTCACAAACAATTTGCCCAAACCTGTGCAGGTAGTTAGTACAAGTATCAGCCTTTCTCTGAGTTTATGTTTAGTTCAGATGTTGTGTTATGACAAAATCCCTGTATTTTTTAGATGGAACTTGATTTGCATTTTGGTAATCACTTTTTTGCTATGTTTTCTCTGAGCTAATTTAAAAATGAGTCGAGGTTCTGTGTTTCAGTAAACTTTTAATGAATGCAATGTGGTAATGCTTTGCTCAGGGACTAATCAGGGAAAGCGGACAAAACAAAATATAAACATCTCTCCAGTGCAATCTAAAAATTTAAATAAAATAAGCAGACCACACAACTCTTGAAGCAATCTATATCTTACAGGGTAATGAGGAATTTTTTTGAAGTCCAAGTGTTTAAACTAAACAAACTGCAAAATGCATTTTAAAAGTGCACAAAAGCTCCCCCTTCTTAAATAGGTCTGATCCAAGCCTCAAACTGGAGGTTAAAAGTGAGAAGTTGTGTTTCCCAGTGCTATTGTTGAACATTAGAAAGAAAAAACTGGGGGATGAACGCACTGTGTTGGCAGAAAAGATAAGTTCTTGATGAATGCTGATGAATAGATTAACAAAAATGTGTGAAAGCCATGAGAATAGAATTAGGGGATGCTGCAAGTAAAGCAGCTTCTCTTCTTTTGGTGTTACCTGCCTGGGACACTGTGAGCTTTTAATTTTTTATGGGGTCTGCTGTAGCTCTAAAGCTGGAAATTGAAATACTGCCCTTGGTATTGGGGAGGTGATGGAGGAGTTTTCTCTGGTTATTTCCAGATGTCTCTGTGGCAGAGGTTATTCCCAGTCCCATGTCCTGCCTGGTATGGGTGTGCTTCAGTTCTCCAGGCAGAGGCAAAAGTATGTCCTAGAGATAACGAAGTTCTAAATTGGGGTGAAAAACCAGGAAGTCTAATGCAAAGTACAATTAAACAAAAAACCCAGTGAGAACAAAACCTCTTCTAAAAAACAGAATAAATTTTTAAAAATTCAGAATACTGTCACATTTTCCTTTTAGTATCTCCAGCATAGTCTTGTTTAAGTTATTCTCTTCTTGTTATACCCACCTATTTCACTGTGCTGTAGGACCCTGCAATTTTATTAAAGAATAGAGCAGAATTTTTGAAAAGGTCCAGAAACCTGGCTCAAACCAAAATGCTGATACCATGTTGCAATTTGGAATAAAATTAGTACAAACGATAAAAATTTTAAATTGCAACAACAAACAAAGGTAGATTAGCTGGTGTAACTTCCAATTGTTGGCAAAATTTCATGTGTGTTTAGCTGCTTCTGTGCTTTTTGAGGACAAGGTTGACCTATTAGGATTCTTCAAAGCAAACCATATAATTCTAAAACTCTGTTCTTTAATGAAAACAATTATTCATCAAGTAAATCATTTAATGAATAACTAATCAGTCTTGCATTTTTTAATAAGGGAGCATTTTTCATCTACCAGGAAATCACAGAGGAAAGTATCAGATAAGTGAGTGTCTCTTTTAACTGTTTTTTGACAGAATAAAAAAATTTACAGCATATTTAACACAGCACTGTAGTTGGATATGAAGCAATTAGAATCCAATAGTTTTTCTTGAAATTGTGTTTTATTCAGGAAGCAAAAGAAGATCTGTAGAAATAATCAAGCCTTGTCTCTGAAATTTTTTCTGTAGTGAAACTTTTCAGAAGCTTTGCTAGAAATCTGCTGATAGTAGGTCATATTGTAGGAATACTTTTCCAACTAGGTTGTATACATAAATGTGTCTTTTGTTTTCCAAGAAAATCCATATCTCATTTTTCTTTAAAATATTTTCCTTGGATCATGAGGCTCTTTAGACATTTCTTTGTTTTAATGGAAATTTAAGTTTGCTTTGGTTTTTATTCTGTAAGCTTTCATTCTGTAACTATCCCACTGGGATGGAGCTGCCCTAAAAATGTTTTTGAAGATGGGTGTATTTGATATATGCCTACAACAAAACAAGATGTCAAAAAATGTTCAGAGGTAAAAAAAACAAAATGGAGGCAAGTTTTAGAGTATCTTAAAATTGTCAAAATGCAATTCTGATGGAGTGACCGAAGTATAGGGTGGGTTGGTTTTCTTTTAATTGCAAATATGAGCTGCCTTCAGCAGGAGCAAGCATATGGATTTCTCTTGACTGCAAAAATTTCAGCACTGCTCTCTGGCACTTCAGTTGTCTCAAAGATTTTCAGGAACCCATTTGTCACTACACCAGGTGATGACAAACCAAACCTATTTGTCACTGTGAGTGACAAATAATGTGCACCACGAGGGACTTCTTGGCTGTATTTCATTTGTAAATCACAAAAGCAATAAGGCATATTTGAAATTCCCCACGAAGAGTGAATGAGGGACTTGCTACAAATTTTATTTGTAAGCTGTAGTATGCTAATTCTGTATAATATGTAAGAATAATTGCAAAGAAAAAAGGTTTGTGACATTTTTTCCTCAGAGTTTGCGAACTATGCTCACAAACCTTTTGAAGAAAATGTAGGCTTGAGGTTGCTCCCTCTGAATTAAGGCACTTAAAAAAAAAGAGAAAAAGCTTTATTTTGCAGCCATTGGCACGAAATTCACAGAAGCTTACTCCTATCATTTTTTGACATGAAAAATCTGATCATGAGAAGGAATATTATAGTATTCACAGTATACAAATACTTGAAAAACAGAAAATTTATAGTAGGGCCAGCATTAGTCTTAGAGTAGTGAGGGCTGCATTGGTTATCTCACACAACTGATTTGGCTGCTTTGTGAAGTTTGAGGCTGTCAGAAATCAGAGGCATTGGTGGCTTTCTTCTGTTTATTTATTTTAAAATCTACACAAAGCCCTTCAGCGTCTTGACACTGAATTTGGCATTGAACGTGTTTTGTTCCTGTGATTTTTTTTTTTAATATTTGAAATATTTCTTTGTATAAAGACAAGCCTTGGATGACTCTGAAGAGTTGCTATCATTTAGTACCTTCTATTTAACACATCTTGATTATGTGAAACTCTTGCACAGTGTGGTTTAGTGTTAGACTGACATTCTTACCACATTAAGTATGAACGCTCTTGTCCTGCTACAGTTGCTTGCACATTCATGCTTAGACATTTTCTGCCATATTCTTTTTATTATATGTTTTCCTATTGCCCTTTAAAACCTTCCACACATAAATTATAACCTGGACATAAATGCATATTGGTTTGGATGCAAAAATTCAGCTTCCAATTGCTGCATGGCAGTAATATTGCCATAGGGTAAAGGGGGAAGGACTACTTAAACAGCTTCCTGCAGGCTTGATAAATATTTCTCTCCTGATGAATATCGTTCTGAAGTTCTTCAGCTCAAATAATGTGGATGGTCTGTTACTGAAATATATATTATCAACTTTTTGGTGATAATCTCAGTTAATTGGTATTGCTACCAGACCATCATTTTACCAGTAACATATCCTTCTATCTAAAGCATATTTATTGTTGCACATGTAATCATTTAGGCAAATTATTAGTAAGGTCAAAAGAACCAGCTTTCAGCTGAAGTGCTGTTATACTCTTTTCAAAAGGCAGTCTTTCCTTTAAGATTTTTGTGTGTTTTTTCCATGACGCTTGAAAGGCATGATCTCCTTGCCTGGCCTAAAATTAGAAAGAAAACAAAACTGCATTTCTACAGAGAGAATCTTTTATCTTAGCTAACAATAAACCTTCAAGTCTCATATTTAGCACAGGCCTTGTTTTATTTACTTGTAGTACCTTAATTCATTTGATCCTGAACTACATTCACAGTAATTCCACTTGCACAGTCAAACCGATACACTCACCTTTCATCTTTTTCCCCTAGAATATGTGTTAAAATGGTAACCAAGGATGGTATTTTTTCCCATAATTTTTTCCTATTCAAATACAACAGTGTGTATGTCAATAGAATTGAACAGAATTCCCACACAGGGATTTCATTACTCGTGTTATTTACGATTTCAAATACCATTATTGATGGTTTTAAATACAATTATTCTTTACCAAAATGTAGATTAGTACAAGTAGGGAGAGCCTTATTTTGGTAACTTTAAATGTATTCCAAATTTACTTGCACCACACTGAGGAAACCAACTCCTGGCTAAAAACAGTGTGTTTGTATAACAGGGCACCTCTCCGTGAACACACGCTGCATAGGAGCACGTGTCTGGTTTTGGCATTCCACACTCCTTGCAGCCTGGGTCTCACAGCTTTTGGAAGTCACAGGTAAGGGGAAAAAAAGAAAAAAGATGAGCCTTGATTATTCCAGCAATAGTAGAATCAGAGCTGTGGGGAGCCAGTGCTGAGGTCCATAATTGTTCACTTATTCAAAAGGAGCTGTGACTGAGCAAGGGTTACACAGAAAATCTGAGGATGGCACATGATTTCCAGTAAAGGACTAATTCTTAAGTGATGTTTTGGCAATATGTTGCCCATCCTTTCAAGAATGAGGTTTTTCTTCCCTGATATTCAGAGAATCAAAAGAACAATAAATGATGAGAAAGATGAAATACTTGAAAGCATGTTTGAAGCTGGGAGTTTGAAACAATGTAAGAAATAATGGAACAGTATGAAGATGCCATTAGGCTACAGATGCATATTATAAGAAAAAGAAATTGATCCCTAAAAATCAAGTTTTCTTTTTTTATATCAGTTTGAACAGAGATGAATAGTTATTGCCTGAAGCTGATCTTTAGCCTAACCACTTGCACTTCTCATTTTGGACTTAGAAGCCAAGCACCAATGCCAGGACAGAAACTGTCCTCTGGTCAGAGAAAAAATGACTACTCCTTTTCTCAGAGATGTCCTACACTTAAGTGGCAAACAAAAGAGAAGGGAACATGCTGAAGGCCAACATTGTGAGAGATAATCCAAAAATTGTTTGCATTGTGAGTGATAATCCAAAAATTGTTAAAACAATTTTAATTGTTTAAAATCATCTCACCCTCTGTACAATCTTGGCATTGAATTTAGCTCTGAATGTGTTTTGTTCATTTGACAGATTTCTATTTTCCAGCACCCTTCTACAGCATTCACTAGGGTTTATAATATTATAAGAGAAAAAAAAAAAGGAAAAGATAAAAAGAACTTTAGTGTCTGGTTTTTTGTTGGGTTTCTTTGGTGTTTTTAGTTTTTTGTTTTTTGGTGGTTTTTTTTGTTTTTGTTTTGTTTTGTTTTTTTGTATTTTTGAGAGAACTACATGTTACAGCATATAAAACTACTGGAAAATCAAATAACCTAGTAGTAAAAACAAAGCACATCTTCTAGGTCCACATAAAATGAAGGGTACATCTGTCTTAAAGTGATGAATTGCTTCATTTCTTTGTGAAATTTGTGTATTGCATTTAAATACTTCTAATAAATACTTTTTAAATAGTCTTTCATCAAACTGTAACTGCTCAAGTGATACTGAAAGTAAAAGTACTGAGAAACTTGTAAGAGAAAAAAAGAAATCTGAAGTATAAGCTGTCAATAATGTTTCCATTCATCAAAAGTGACACAGTCATGGTTGCAAATGCAATACACCAGAACTTAGAAGTTTCATAAGTTTCCCCATTGTTCCCTGAATTTAATAGGCAGGTTGTGAGAAAAACACTAATTAAAAGAATCGGTGGCTTATCTCCAGCACTGAATTATGAGGTCATTACTACATGTTAAAATCCTTATCCCACTCAAATATTCATAATTATCTATTAGGTCTCTTGCAGACAGGGAGATTATGATAATACATCTAGCTCTTGTTATTAGTGGGTAGTTTTCATCAGTATTCCAGATTAGTCCACTACTCTGAGCCATAGCCACATCAACATAAATCACCAATGCAAATACTAAACAAAAGTAACTTCTCTGTGGGAAGGACACTGCTGGTTGCTTTACTTTCAATAGTTTTTTCTTCTGCATTACTTGCAGCACTTTGAAACCTGAAAATGCAATTTCTCTTGCTATTGATTTTTGTTCTTTCCCATTTAGTAAGCACTGAGGTAGATGGAGATCTATGCATGTACCTTTCCACGGGGTGAGCCCGGAATATCTTTTATTGTTTCAGTGTGTTGCTTCTGCAGCTTGGGAGCCTGGTCTCACTGTGTGTGGAGCACTTCACCTGCAAAATCAGAAGTATTATTTGCTTAAAGAAAGTTCTGATGAGTTCCCTCATTTTAGTGGATGTGGTTTGCAGCACGGCAATGCCCTTAGTCTGGTTAAGTCCATATTCTTTATACATCCTTTAGATGCCTAATTCTGAAAGCCTCTCTGCATATTTGACCACTTAAAGGAGTTTTAAGGTGCAAAAGTTTGTAACTTCGTAACTTCAGGTTTATGTTAAACTGCAGCCTTAATATTCTTTCCTTATAAGTAACATTTAATTCTATTTATTTATAGGTTTCTGTAATTAAAAGATATCTATCAACATACAGAGTTTCCTGTTAAAGCAGCATCTATTAAAGCAGGTCAAGCAGTGGAACTGGAGGAAATATCATTGTGCTTAAACTGCTCAAGTGTGTGGTGGTTACTCTTTCATCCATTTAAACAACGTGGTAGCTAAAGGATTTTTCCAATGCAGGACAAGATTACTTACAAGGCTGAAGTGTTTTCATCTTGCTCAAGTTTTGTTCAAATGAGTGTATGATTTCTAGGTTGAAATTAAAACCAAATGAGATTAGAACTATAAAATAAGTACTATAATATCTCTGTTCCAAGATGGAACAGTGTACTTTCTGTAATAATTATACTTTTTCACTTGAACAGAGAGACGCAAAGGGATCAGCAGTATTTGGAGTCAACCTTACCTTATTTTCTTTTTCTTTCAGTCTGCCAGCTTCATCAGTCTCACCTTTCCTACAAAAAAAGCAGAGGTTACTTGTGCCACATGGTATGAACAGCAAAGAAACTGGTCTGTTAAGGACAAGGGACTGGAAAGAGGTTTGAAGCTGATAACCTGGTATCAGGGTAATGGCAGTGTAATCTGGCATTGCCCTGGGGATTTCCTATGAGAAAAATAACTATTTGTCTAGCAGGGTTATCACAACAGCAACCACAGTAAATACCATGGGACAAGGAGAAAGGGGGAGATCTTGGCTGCAACTCCGTAGCTTTGATTGAAAACTGTAAAATACTGTAGGCCAGGTGTTTTCACCAAAAAATGGAAATCCAGGGTGATTATTCCTTGCAGATGCAGATCCCAAATGTGGTACTTCTAGAGAGAAACTACAGATTTTCAATGAAATCCAGTCTTGCAATACACATTCCACTATGAATTTGGAAGAGATAAGAAGAAGAGATATAAACCAGTTTGGAAATGAAGTTGCTGTGGGTGGAAGTCTGGGCATCTTCTTCTGGGGTTTTGGGGTTCTTTTTGAGTTTGATGCAGCTGGGCATTAAATTTGCCCTCCTTCAGTCAATTCAAGTGCAGTCAGAGAGAAAGTCATGCTAGAAGGGACTAGTATATGTTCTGATGAAAGTTGGACATACACTGACAATCTTTGTTTAGTCTCAACAAGAGGAAGAATTGTTTTCAATAGAATGGTATGTAGGGACTGTTTAAAAAATCAAAAATCTGGGGTTTTTACCAACACTGCTAGTGTTCCCAGATATCAAAATATTAAAAATGCAGATGGACCTTTGTCAGGCAGGTTAACTCTCATTCATGAAGAACATTTACTATTTCCAACAGGCCAGTGGATAGTTTGGAAAAGGAAAAAAGATTACAGTCTACATCCTTAATTTCTTAAATAGGGAAACTACTTATGTTTCTCAGGGTTCATTGTGGAGTATAATAAATAGCAAATACATTCAAAAAAATACTTTATTGCAATAAGAATTGGAGATTAAATTATCCTCTCCTTTCTAGGCTAAACAGTAGCATAACAAGCTCAAGTGACATGACCCTATGACATGAGTTACATAGACTCAAAATAAATATTTAGTTAGTTAGTCCCATGTGATTTGTTAAGAATCTACAGTCTAACCCCTCCTAACTTCTAAGAAATATGTGTCTAGTTATGAAATTTGACTACATAGTGGGATGAGGATTCATATTTTGTTGGTTGGTTGATTTTATAAGGTTGTCCTTTTTGCTGTTTTGTCTAAAAGAAAAGAAGTTGCCAGTGATTGATAGTGTCATTTCTTGCTTCTGGTACAAATAATTAAAGAAGAATTCTGAGAGGAGAATGAACACCCAATTTCTTCTTCTGGTTTAAGGTGACTAGTTTAAGACATTCACTTTTATGAAGTAACTTACTTGTATGGTGTTTAGACAAACTTTAGGGCAAAAAATAAAGGAGATATCCTAGGATCACCGTTTCTATGAACTACAACATTGTTACTTTTGGGTTTATAAAGCCAGGCTAGAAGACTTCAAAATACATTAAAGATGCAAACTAGTTTCTTCACGATATTATTAAAGCATTGTTTTTTGATTTTTAAAAGCTTGTTGTTAACTAAAGGATTTCTTTTTTGTTTTCCCTACCATGTAACATAAGAGGAAAAAAAATACTGGTTAGAAAGCTGACCTCATAAAAGTGAACATTTTTGAATATCAGAATAGGTGGATAGATCTTTGTGGTTTCAGGTCTAAAAGTAAAGACATGAAGGAAACAAGCATAAACAGGACATCAACATGGACTCTACAGAACCTGTAATTTTCCTTTTTTTCCAAGAGCTTTTTATTGGCAGATTTTAATAATTGTTGGATGGTGCTGTATGGTGTTTCTAAAAAAAATGCATAAAAATGAGTGGGTTTGCCTTTATTTGCAGTAAATTTGTTCTACATGCAGATACAAAGCCAGTACTTTCAACATAGTATTAATATTATTCACAATAACCCATTTTTGTTATTGTCAATCATTAGCTGCAATATAATCAGCTGTCCTCTTTCCATAAGTCATCTAACAATATAAATACCTAAAAATGGAATTGGTCCATTCCTGTAACTTGGTCATTGAGCAGGAGAGAAGCTGAACTGCAATTGTACTTGCAGTCAAAAACAGACAGGTGGATAATCTTTGTGATTCAGATGCAACTCTGTGTAGGTTTTGCTGCTAAACTTGCCTCTGATTCATTGCTTACCACAAAAACTTTCAAAAGACAAGAAGTTATAAATAACTTAAAATGAGACAGGAAATTATAGGAGCTGTGATTAAAATGTAGACATTTTCTAATTCCTGATCAGCAGGAATCATAATGCAGAGATTTTTCACTTTAAGAAATATGGTGGGGCAGGAACAGGGAGCAAGGTTATGATTGAGTAAATCTGCTCCACAACAGTGAGAGAACTACTAAAAAGTACTCAGAGAATTTTCTCTGGGTTCTTGGAAGGCTTGTGGAGTGTGATTTCTAGTGGGTGGTGTTCATAGTTATGAAAGCAGTTATGAAAGCTATTAGACTGTTTGCTTCTGATGAACATAGACATCTGTGGTTTCTGTGAAAAACCCTCTCTGGTGCAATAGATCCTCTCTGGATGTCCTCCCTCCTATAATCAACATCTTCTATTGCTATCTCTTATATGGCATCCCTCAGACCAGCTGAAGGTCTGGCCTTAGGGCATCCAGGATGGGCAGGTTCTATGTACTGAAATTTGAGTTTTGTGACCTGATCATGTGCAAGTTTGAGATCTTGGACTTTTTTCAATTATGCTGTAAGCTACAATAACTCTAATTGTCATTGTGGAGAAATGTATCAAATAACTCAGCTACTTGGACAGCACACAGTTTAGAATTTATTAGCTGCTGCTCTGATCCTAATTTAGTGGCGTAGTCTCATCTCATTGAAAGTATAATTGCCATTATCGAGTAATCATTTTGATAGGTTATTCCATTTTCTGCCCTGTTTATCTTCCCTTCTTAAGTGTCTTGCTTTCCTCTTTCAACATTGCCATCTCAATCTGAGCTGCTTCTGACTAATTCTCAATATTTTCCAGCCTTTTTTTAATGGCACAATCAGTGCTTGATAGTATCTCTATGTCTTCTGCAATTCTGTCAAATTGGCTGGTATGAAGAGACTTGAGTACTGCAATTTCCCTTCTGAGCTCCTGCTGTTGCTCCATTTTGACACATGGGGTTTTTCATCTTCCACCCTCTTTATTTTCACTTTGTTCCTATACAATAAGATTGCTTTTATGTTTAAATCAATTACCCATTAAAAAAGTCAGCTTTTTGCAAAAATCTGCTATGCAGAGAGTACCTACAATATCTTCTAGGGTGTGTACATGAAATAAGGTATTTTCTAGCTTGCAATCATGGTCCATAGTGGTTAGTTAGTAGGCAAAGACGTATCTTTTATACTGGATATTTTGTCTATCATAATCAACTTGGAAGTTCTTCTTCCCTGTCAGTATTCATGTCCCGTTTTAGTGGTTTTTTTGCAGACTTTTATAAAAGGAAATTAAAATAACCTGGGACCTTCAAAAGAATCTGATTTTTATTTCACAAGTTACACTATTTTTGTCATTACAGTATCTTTTGTGCCCTTTTATGCACCCTCTGGTGTGTGCACATACATGCAAAAAACCCCACTGATAACGGCAACAAGACCCCTGCAAGGGAGATGAGATGTGATATGCAGCTATGGATTGTTATTTGAGTCTTTGGAGAAAATATTGAAGATGAATTGAAATAAAAACTTACTTATGTTTTGTGCCTTATTTGATGCTTTTTACTTATTCTCCTTCCCAGTATTTCATATTAATATTACTGACCTCAGGCTCTATTTATTTCATAGCTTTAATTACTGACATTTCTGCAGTGCCAAGTAACATCCAAGGCCTTCTTCTTTCCTGGTGGATATTTTAATGGCCATATGTTAAAAGTTGCTGGGCATTTGATGGATGCTTTAATTCCAAAGTGCATACAGTAAAAATCCGTGTACAGTAAAAGTGCTTTGCATGACGTGTCCTGAAATACAGGATATCATTCCTCATCCCCCTGCACCACTGTGGGGTGCAAAAATCAGGAGTGAAATTGAGCCTGGGGAGAAGGGAGGGGTTGGGGGAAGGTGTTTAAAGATTTGGTTTCATTTCTCGTTACCCTGCTCTGATTTTGATGTGTAAAAAATTAAACTAATTTCCCCAATTCAAATCTGCCTTACCCATAACAGGAACTGGTGAAGGGTCTTTCCCTTCCTTGTTCAACCCAGGAACCTTTTGTTGTATTTTCTCTCCCCTGTCTGGCTGAGGGGAGTGACAGAGTGGCTGTGTGGGAACCTGGCCTCAAGACAGGATCAACCCACAGCAGGATGCAAACATAAAAGGGAAGGCACCCGACTGCTGAATCGACTTTGTAAGAATTTGGGGATTATGAGTTTTAAAAATCAAAAAGAAATATTGTCTTGGGGTTACTTTATGATGTGTACCCCCTATCACCACTCTATGCCCAGAAGATGACTTCTGTGCCTTTAAGACTGGGTGCAAGAGGAAAAAAAGACTGAGGGAACTTTTCAAACAATTGCTCAAGGACACACACAGATCTCTCTGGGCGGCAGAAAGGGTTGAAGGAAGCTACCTTGTTTCCAGCCAGCTCGNCTCTGAGGGGGAGAGAGGCCACACCCACAGAAAGACTCTGAAATCTTCCCGGGTTTCTCTCCACGGCGAGAGATTTTTGGTATTTAGCCTTGTTATCCTTTCCTGTGTGTTTGTTGAATAAATAGTGTTTATCTCTTTCACTTTCCTTCGAGGAATTTTTTTTCTTTTCCCGAACCTGGTTTTGAGGGGGGGTGGTGGTAACCTGCCTTCCCTCAGAGGGTATTTCTCCTCTAATGTGGCCGAACCAGCACAAATATAAAAGAGAATGCTTCTCTCAAGAGGCCTATATTCAATGACCCAAAACGGTTAAGAATTATATATATGTGACTAGAGAGAAATTATTTCTTTTTGTGTAGTATGGCCTGCTCTAAAGTACGTTCTTTTTACAGGTGATACTGCTTAGCTGCTTTGCTTCTGCTGCTTGTAGTTCTTCAGGAAATGGTGAGTTGGAATGAAATTATTGAGTGGCTAACTTAGGAATGCCTGATCCAGATGGAATTAATTAAACAGGATTATTACTTGAATTCCAATGCTTTTATTACTGTAGTAAAAATGTATTTTTTATATGGTTTTAAAACTCATGTCCATTGTTCCTTCATAGTAGCTGTAAGAGACTGCAGTAACATCTCTTCATTTCTATGATGTCACTCCTTCCCCAGTTTGAGAACTTGTTTCTTCTATTTCACAGTTCTTTAATCTTGTGGAGATAAATAATAACTTATAGCCAAAGATCATTCCTATTTGTCTTCAGTACTTCTGTTTTCAAGCTCACTCAAGGTATTTATGTAATGCAAATCTCTGTTCCAGTGAACAACACATAATTTGTGTGCCCTATTTTGAATCTGAATTGTATATTCTGTAAAGAAAAGGGAAAAACAACAACAAAAATAGATCAAAGAGGGGATCTAATTATTTTCATGAGTGGCAAAAGAGGAATTTAAAAGCCCTTCTTAAGTTGTTAGCACTGTGTCTCTCATTATGTACTTGTTAAGGATGATTTTAAAAAACTGTATATTTCATTTAAAATATATATGTATACATATATGCTTTAACTCTGTACCTTTTGCTAGTCACAGGCTCTACAGAAAAGACATTTAATCTACTCTGGAGAGTTAAAAGACCCACAGAGAATATCTAGTCCTGTATCTGTTGCAGAGTTTCCATTTTCTCTTCTACCAAAGTTTTGAAAGTGTGGCAAGTCTCCTGGCTGTTAATATCTTTTCTATCCTGCCAGCCTGGAACTTAACCAGACACAATTTTAATGTGCATATTTAAGTCAGAATAATTTCTCACAGATGCTCATGTATCTCAATTCCCATTTATGTATCATTTTTACAACCATCTGATGTTGGGACCTGCAGTTCTTATTTATTGCCATTACCCAAGCCATCCAGTCTTCTTTAATAATACTAAACAGAAAGTGAGAACAATTATATAGGTTCTTAGAGAAAATGCACACAATCTGAACTGGCTATGCACAGCTGTTAACATTTAAATCCCATCTGTAAGTGGAAACAATTATCTTTAAATTCTACTTGTAATAAAACCCGCAGAATACTTCTGGCCTTTTCTGAAATTTGTCTTTAGAAATTAATACTGAAAATGGGTATTTTCTTCATTACTGTTTTCCTAATACGAGCTGTGGTGTGGAATGTACTGTTAGTGTAGGAGAGAGGTCTTAGCCCTGAATCCCTGTTATTAAAAAAGCCAGACTTTATCCTGAATTTGAAACAAAGGAAAAATCAGATTTTTAGGAAGAGTTTCCTGAGCTAATTCTAAGTACATCCCTTCCAGAATGTCACAGCTTTGGGATGGCAATTTTTAATAAGCATGGATGTGCCCAGACAGGTTCTCCACGGGGCCTGCTTGGTGACTGCAGTCAGAAGATCTGTGATGTACATTCAACACGCCTTCAGTTCTGCAACTGAAGTTTTATTTTACCATTCTAACTTGTCTTTTCAAGAAACTCTTCCCTTTTACCTCCCTTTCTGCTGCTAATGGTGGATGGCAGCTGTCACGAGACCTCGGCGCTCCGTGCTTCTCTTGTCAATGAAAGTGTTTTCATGTTGGCATTGACAGGCAGACAGAAATATTTTCATGCCATCCTTGTGAGTACTGTGAAGTTTTCCTTTGATGGACTGGATGAGTGCAACTGTTAGCTCTCCTAACTGATTCCATTCTTATTTTTAATTTGACTTTACAGCTCAAGAACAAATTTTCGCATTTATCGGACAGCTTATAATTAGCTCTCATTAGAGGATGTCCAGCAAGAGGATGCATTGTGGTTGCACTAAATTGGCATGACATCCTTCAAAAACCTTGCATCTGACATGTTATCATAAGGGCAAGCAAAGATAGATATCTGGGATAAATAGTTAGCAAGGAACCTAAAGATAAGCAGCTCAATTACCTAACACAGGAAAAAATTCATATATCTGAGAGTAGCTGGTCTTTTTTAATACTTACAAGAAGGATGTATTTATTTTCTGGCTGAATTAGTTGAGTCCTGGTTGAAATCTAGTCACCACTTTATTGTTCTTGCCCTGGACAAGTAGCATTAAAATGTGTATAGCTGACTTCAAAAATACAGGAATGTGTTTGCTTTTCTGACCTATAATGAGAAAAAAAAAAAATAGTATTGGCAGGATCTTAGGATATCTGAGATTGATATTGACATTTTGAGGTACAGACTGCTGAATTGCAATGGTATTTGGTAATCTTAGGTACTATATGGACAACTAAGTGTGCATTTAGTGAGATCACAGAACCATGGATCTATGTTTGGATTGAAAGGGACCTTTGTCCAAGCCCCAAGATGCTTCTCTCAAGAGAAGATGCTTCTCTTGACTGTTTTCCTTGCAGTTAGAAGTGAGAGATATTCCAGCAATGTAGTAATTGGTGCTTTCTACATTTATTCTACTCCCTTACTTAAAGGAACAAAAAAACTCAGGAAATGAGAAATTGGGGAAAAATTAAAGACAAAATTCTTGTTCTCTGAAGTGTACTGGAAAGAACATAATGCTTTGGAGAGAATCAATGTATCATCTGCAAACTAAATATGCCCACTTCAATATTTTCATTATTTCAATTCCTTTTCATTTTAAATGAGTCTTTAGATGCACTGGCATCACAGTGAAGAAATATATCAAAAGAGGATGTAGTAAGCTCAGAGTTTTGAGATTCTCTTAAGAAGAAAATGTGCCCTCTGTGACAGTTCATATCGATATCTTTTATTGATACCTATGTATCTGGAAAGAGAAACACTGGGAAACAAGGCCAAAGAGAAGGGAGTTATGTGTTGAGAGAGAACATGTGAGAGGCTCCCAAGAATCCATCAGCTCTGGAGAATAGTGCCCTTGTTGGATCCACAAGGATTGTTAAATTTGAGACACAGTGAGCTGAAAATGTGCAAGACCATTGGCACATACTGGTGTCAAAGGCAGGTGTACAATTCAGACCTCACCCAGGAGTACAGGGCTGTTACACACAGACAAGGACAGCAGGATTGGTTACAGAGGTCTTGAAAGAAAACAAAAAATTCCTGTAAGGACTTTCTGTGTTAAAAGTCAGTGGTGCATCCCTGTGATGTTCCACTTCTGAATAAATAGCTGGGGTCAGCCTCCCAGTGCTGGTTGCTCCAACACTGAGAAGGGTGTGTGTATTCATGTGTCAGGGACCAAGCAAGGGAATGCACTGTGTAAACAGTTATCTGATGTTAGTAAAGCCAACTTATTCATTAAAACAGCTTAAATTATTGACAGTGATCTGTTTTGACACAGCCATCTTTCTTTTCTCTCTATGAGAGAAAAAGATATTTATGACAAAGTAATTTGTTGATACCTATTTATTTTTAAAATAGGTCCTTTCATGGAGATGCATGTAAATTAGATTACTGGTTAGGACAGCTTTCAGAATCAAGTTTATACTTTGAGCTTGAAAGTTCAGACTGAAGTACAACGTGTAGCCACCAGGGAAAGAATCGATGTGTTGAAATGTTTAGAAGGTGGTCTTAAACAGCAACTACTTCTGAACATCCAAAGAACATCTAGTATGAGGGAGAAGCTTAAGGTAATGAAGTTAAAGACTGAATTTAAGTTTTGACTGGCTTGAAATAAAAGCAAAAAGGATGGAAGAAAGGCTATAATTATTGGAAGAACATAATGTGATGCTTAGACAGGATGTGAAATTCGCTGAGGAACATATTGCGGCTATAATTAGAGATAGTGTTTCAGTCACTTTAAAAATGAGTCATTAGAGAATGCATTAAAAAGAAAAATTCTACATCTGTTGGGTCTCCCAGTTGGGACAAAAACATGAGACCTAAAAGGGAAATGCAAATTCTTTCTTCTAAGGAGCTCTGAGGTTAAATTCCAGAAGTGAAGCACAAATAAACTCTGAGGTTGGAAACAAATAAAAACAGAAAGTATAGACGAGTTGTAATATTTTCCATACATACTTCTAGAACACAGAGAAGACCACTGATACTTATCCTGCAAGGAGTTGAAATTGATTGCTTAGGAGTTTTACAGGGTATTCCTCTCATCTTTCATCACTGCTTCCAATCGTAGGCAGGGCAAAACAGTTCCCCTGTATGTTTTTGTAATGTTCATTAAATAAGAATAGTTGAGTGACTTGTCTTAGTTTTTCTGTGTTTATCTTCAATATGAGACGAGCTGGATGGAGAACAGCTTTTGCTATTCATTGCTCGTCTATAATAAACAGTTTTCAATTAATTTCTTTTCTAATTGTGCTAGGACAAGGGGTGAGAAGCACAGATGTCAATTTTTGATTGCATTGGCTTTTGCAAAGAGCTGAATTTTCTGGGGGAGGAGAAGTTTGTGGGAAGGAGGTCAATGCATGGCAGCACATTGCTTTCAGGCTGTCTGCATGAGGGAATGTTCTACAATCAAATATATTGCCTAGCAATTTTAATAAAATCAGCAAATCAAAGGAAAATGAGCTCTACAGTAAAAAAGACAATGCTTCTATTTGGTCCAACAGTTTCCTCTTTTTTTGGCCTCTAATATAGATTACTCTGTAGATCTATTTTTTTCAGATGATCATAACCTCTTTTGAAAGGTGGTTTTCTATGGAGATGTGGCACAGACTAAACTTGTGTAGACTTGTAATAAAATAAGATGGTTCAGTATCAGTGGTCTACCTGGACAAAAATCCCCAACAACCATAAATAAATAAACAACAAAAAACCAAAAACAAACCTGGAAGATCTGGGGTCTCTGTTAGTACACAAGTAATATGATTGTGAAGTGCTGTAGAATTCAGGGATGTAAAACTCCCCTGAGTCCAGCTCAGATTAAAAAAAATACACTCTGTACTTTGACCTCTTTGTGTAACTTTTAAAACTTCTTGTTGAGTGCAAATTGTGAAGACCAACAAGAAACTTTAGAACAATTAATTATTTCAGCATGCAAAAGGTGAGGTGAGGTAAGTTGCAGCAAGTTATTTTGGTCTTCATCATATTGTCTGAACGTGATTATTGTAATTATTGCCAATGGAATAATGGTGTTTCTGCTCAACTTAAGCTGCCTACAGAAGATGAGTTCTCTTAATTTGCTTGCCAGTTAAGTCTTAACTCCAAGGAAGTGCACAGGAAATGTTACTCTAGAGATGGTTTAATCCCAACCCACTGTATTTGTCTGACACCCTCAGCCTTGTGGAGGCTGAGCCTTCTCCTGTCCTGCCTTTGAAAGTCTCTTTAATAGCATTCAAGACAAAGCAGCTTCTGGGCTTTTACAAGAAGTGAAAACACCTTAGAATTAACTCAATTCTCATAATAACTGCTATATTTTTATTTAGCTTTATTAAACAGCAGTTGGAAGACAAGTTATTGACAGCTTTCATAAATCTGAAAGATGTTTATTTAATCTATTAATCCTGTCTCTGCTAAGCTGTCACAAAGATGATCTCTTGGATAAGAACAACCTGTTCCCAGAGAAACTAATAGAAAAGTTTTGTGCACTTGTATAGGTTAGCAAATATAATGAACTCTTTATCCCTCTTGAAATGGATAAAATCAAGATTTAATTTAAAATTAAAATGATTTTACATTTCCATGTAATCTCTGGGCATTTCTGGTCTGTGAGTATTTACATCAGCCTAAGTAAGAGGTATTGTCTAATGCACCCAAATATTTATATCAGACTTTGCTTTTCCTTGAAAAGAGGGGGGAAATGCTCATCAGGCAGCAGGCACAGAGGATGCTCCATCAGCTGTCTGCAGCCTAATGTTGCCTGTGACCACTGCAGGCCTGGTCCTCCAGCTGGGGACCTAGAGATAAACACAGAGTGGAATAATCATATTACAACTCTTTGGATATGCTTCAGACTAAAAGGTTTTCTCGGGGAGAGGAGTTTTGATGCGTGGTATCTGTAAAGCTGATTTAGAACAAATTGTTTGTGCATGCTGAACAGGAGCAACCTCACTAACACATCTGATCGTGCTCCTGTGTCAGCATTCCTGCACTGCTGGTGAGTGGGAAGGGGGGAGGCATGTCTCCTGGAAGATTTTAATACTTTAAAGAAGAGTGGAAGTACAACAAATGCAAAATATGGGGGAGGAAGGGAGAGTGAGTTCAGGTTTTTTGTTTTTTTTTGTTTTTTTTTTTTTTTAAACAATTGGCTTTTGACGGGTCACCTTAGTAAGAGAGGAATGAAAATAAAGCTACGTTTTACATTTTACCTTCTGGTGAACCTAAGTGAGCTGTTCAAGTCACACTTAGGATGCTATTAAAAGAGTTGCTCTGCTTTTATGTAAATGAAAATATTAATTATCATACTTGAATTTGGAAAGTGCAAATATTACAATACCATCTCAATAACAACTCTAAGTTGGGCGATGGTTTATGACTAGTGTATTTTAAGTAACTCAAAGGTTCTATAATTATACTGAAGATGTAAAGCAAAGGTACTGCAAAGTAAGGATGACTTTCTTAATTCAGAAAAAGCATAGTTTGAACACCAGAGTTAAAGCTCGATAAAAACTTTAGTCAACACTTTTTTTAAAAGCTACAGAATAAAGTCTTATAAAACTCCACTCACTTTTGAAAGAGAGTGAATGAAAATACTGATGACGCTTAGTGATATACTTACATTTTCCTTCTCTAACTAAAAAATTGATTTTTTTTTCCCCATTCAGAATAGCCTTTGCCATTTAAAAGTTAGCTTTCATAGTATCGAGTGCATTTAGGAGGGAATTTTATAAAATGGTGACTAGAGTATCACCACTAATGTTGGCAGTTATTTTGTTCCTATTGTCCATTTTTTTTGGTGAAACTACTGTCTAGATAATAAGGACATTGCAATAAAAGTCACATCACAACCAAAATAGGCAGCTCTTTCTTGTACTGAGTTATTCTTTTGCAATGATTTAGAGATACTTCAGGACTTGAGCAGTTTTGGTAGACAATAGATAGAAACTGACCTCTAATACCACTTACATCAGTGCTCCAAATCTGATACAATATTCTTGAAAAATTGACCTGTGTGGGTGATTCTGTTCCTCTGGAAACAATTGGTGTGTTACGCTGAGTGGTGTGGCATTGCCTGGTCCTGCTTCTAGCAGGTAAATTATGTTGACAGACTGCTGAGAGCAACTTAATTTCCCACATATTTTTCCTGTATGTTTTCTTCGTTGCAAGTGTGTCATACAATGGTAAATGAGCTGGAAAGACTGAAGTTACTTTGCTTAATAAATGGCTGCTGAGTAGTAGTAGCAAGCTCTGTGGTAGCATTTCTTTCAAAGCACAGACCTGAAGATTAGCAATTATTTTACTGTAGATATTTAACTAGTTATAACAAAACACTGCTGAAGAAGGTCTGAAAGAAAAAATGATCTTAAGCCCTCTCTTTTCGATGTAGTTTTTAGATCTGGAACATTCCTCTATCTTTAGACAAACAAATGCAGGAGGCTGCAAACAGCCTCTTTGCAAATTGGACTGCAAGCATTCATAGATTTTTTTATTATGTTTTTTACCCATTGCTTGCACACCATAATCAACTAGCTCAGTAGTCAGGAAGTCTTGTTGAGCTTGCAGTTCTTCTCAGATCAAATCTTGCACTGCACCATGCTGTGCAAATACCTTCCTCTTGAAATCTCCAGAGCTGTCAAATGTAGTGGGCCAAATTCTGCTTTTAGATGTGCCCTAACAAGCATCCCATATTCGTCCTCATGTCCTTCATCCCCAAAACACACCCCTTTTCTTCAAAACTCCACAAATATAAAAAAGCTGCATCCCCCCCAAAACCATCTCTTCCCACTTAAGGATTAGTTGAAAGCAAAGTGGGTAAAGGAAGCAGACTGAGCCAACAGGAACTGAAAAAGGGTTACTTTCATTCAGTTTACAAACCTTTTCTCATGTGTTCTTCCAAAAGCAGTTGGGAATGAGAACTGTGTAACAATTCTGAAAGATAACTATAACTAGTAAATGGCAGAAGTCTAATTCACTATTTTATGCATTAATTTGGTATTTATTTTCCTCTCTTTTTGTGTGATCCTTCATGAAATGACTAGGGAAATAAAATAATTATGAATCCATTTTATAACTTTTTCTGTGGTAAGGCAGCTGAATTATGCTGCAAGTAATTTATGGGGAGCCGTTAACACAAATAATTTTTCCCCTGTATTTTTGTTCAGTGCTTTCATTTAAAACAGTATACTGATTAATCAAATTCTAAAGCATTTAAAATTAGCATTTCTATTTTTGTTTTATGATGCCGTTATTAAAAATAAAGAAAAAGTTTTGAGTAAATGAAGTTATACTGCTGAATTACATAATTGGGTTTCTGAATATCCTCTTAAATAACTACTGTGACTTTCATTATTTGACAAATTTGTGAAGAATGATGAGAGCAAAATCATAGTCTCTAACTAGATTTCAGTGATGGTTCTGGGGTTTTGGTGGGATCAGCTGACCAGGGCCTGGAAACATTAAAGAATAACTTCAATTAATCTGTGATAAACTAAATATGGGAATACTTTTACTTACAGACATAGAAAATATGAGCATGTGAGAGTATGCATAGATACATGCACTCATCTGGATCAAATGGTATTTAACAGGATGTGGTTTATAGTGGTATGGTACATGCTGTGTGCCCTCAAGTAAAATAAAAAAGGAATCTCATACATTTGCCAGGGGTTTTGGGTCAACTCACATTTGAAGGGGAAGAAGAAGTTAAAAAAAAACTGTCTTAACAAGACTTTTGTTGGGGCTTACTGAAGGAAATGGATGACAATTTTAAACGCTGATTGGCTTTTATCCACCCTAATTGGCCTGTTCGTGCTTCTGTCTTCATATTTTTGCATGTCTGCTATGAAGAGAGAAAATGGAACTTACAAAAATAGTTAAAAGTCAGTCTGGTATTGAGAAAAATGTGATTTATTGGCAGGAGGGAGATGTTACGAGTGAAGCAGTTGAAATAAAGCCATATGCAGGGAAGGTAAAATAAGGTAATAAAGCATGGGATGAATGGCAATAAAAAGACCAAAGATTCCAAATTTGAACAATAGAAGCAGAAGTCAAGCAGTCAGCATGTAACGGATGGAAAGAATTAGTTTAATATGCTGGCAAGAAGGAGGCTATAAATTCAGTGAAAAGAAATGGAAGTGAGCCACCATGCTGAACTGGACTACAAAACCACAGAAACAGGAGGCTTTGATGTAGATTTGATGGGGGTATCCTGTGGGGTGGAGGTAGGGGAGAGGAGCTGGATGCAGGGATTTCAGAAGATGGAAATGCTGCAGAGGACTGTGCTCCCCTGATGGAATCAGCAATGAGAGCTGTATTGGATGTGGCCAACTCACCATCCTAATAAGCACCTTGCTGCCCTAAGAATAATGCTTTGGTTACCTTTTTACCTTTTATTTTGAGAGAAACTGGGGGGAAATCTCAGGCACGTAATTGCCAGCGCTCGTTCACAATTCCTGGATTCAGTCTCCGTGCTTCCAGTCATTAAAGCTTCCTTCCCACAGCTCCATCTGTCCCATGAACTGTGGGTGCATCCCAGTTTCCTTTGTGATGGCTTTAGCCGTGGCTGTTTTTTCCATTGAGGTTTGAGTTTGGGGGTGTGTCTGTTGCTTGGATAAGGCTTTACCTCCATGGCTGGTTGGGAAGAGTTTAACAAATGCAAGAACAGTTCTATTGCCCTTCCCAAAAGGCAGGATATGGATGTGCACACACATGAACAGATCAATGATGTCCCTTAACAAAATCCTATGTGCCTTTTTTTCTCTCTGTCGGGATGCATTTTAAACAATTCCACAGCAAGGCTTTCAGTTCTGTGGAAGGCACAGCTGCTCAAGTCCTGCATGCATTTCTTTCATGGTGTTATTAGCACTGTTTCCTGCGGTTTACAGGCTTGTAGCTAATATTTTAAAAGCTAGGAAATGTAGGGTAAATGGCAGCTTTTTGACAGTGGTCAGAAATCCTGATATATTTGACACTAAAGACCTAAAAAGATACAGAGATAGGAATGTAAGGCAAAGACCTGTGTATGGGTAGTATTTGGAATAAAAAGTCACTTTCGTTTAATACTTTATTTTTTGAGATACACTCAGTGTAGGATTTTTAAAAGTCCATCAGAATGTAAGTTCAAAGGCCGAATTTTCTGTATTTCTATCTCTGGACATAAGATCTTGTATTCATTACCCCCTAATTAGACCTTGCCTGAGACTTTCAAAGTTTTAGGGGAGTGTTCATTCCAAATAAAAATTTTTAAAATAAAATCTTTTCAGCAGGTTTCTACAGCTAAATTCCACATTTTTTTAAAAATTCCACCTTTAATGTTTTGTGTTTGTCTGAACATTTACAAGTGTATTTAACCTTTATGAATAAGGAGTAAATAAGTGCTTGCTGTTATGTGTTTATCAAGGAACAGAGACAATACATAGATTTTTTTTCTATAGAAAATAAGATAAGCTTGAATTAGTCTGATTTAACCTTGCTGCAATTACCTTAAGGTAAAATTAAGACTTCAAAGAAAAGATTTGATTTGAATTTTGATGGTGCTTCTAAACACATGATTAATCTTTCTTGGTTCTTTATTGTCAGTATTTTACAGTTTTTTTTAACACCTGGGCTTAAACAGGACTTCTTTTTGCACCTGAAATTATTAATGCAGACATTACACAGACTTTTTCACCTTCAGTTAGTCGTAGGAACACTTATATCAGAAGGAGTCTGTGCAAACACGTAAACCAAATGGGTACCACCTTTTCATGTCACTGATAGTAAAATTTTGTTTCAATAAAAAAATAGAGCCTGTAATATGAGGTAAAATATTACTTCTGCCATTATTTTGTCCTCCAAATTATGTGCTGAAAAAAATCTAGAAAAAAATGCTTCAAAGTGACACTTTAATTAAAGTAACAGCTGTATGTTGGTCAGTATGGAATGACTGAAATTAAATAAACTCTTGGAAGAAATACAGTATGAATGTCCAAGAAAAGGTGATACTAAGGAATTCTAATGGATTACAGAGAATGAGCCCCAAGTATGGGGTGAAATCATCACTGTCATCATGTTTGAGAAAAGCAGTTTAATTATATTTCTTGTATTGTTTTTATGGATACTCAAGTAAAGATTTTCCATATGTGTATTTATTTTAAATGAATCACTTCTTTTAAGCTTCTTGCAGCTAAAGTGAGTAACACTGTATTGTAAAGAAGGGATTTAGCTGTCACATGCTCATCCTTCTTTCAGTGTCTTCTGTGACAGATCCTTGCTCTTTCCTTTTTTAAATCTTCCTATTTTTTATTTCTGTTGTAAACAAGTCAAGTCTTTCCTATTATAGATCACTTTGAGCAGCTTCTAGGTAACTTTTTTACCATGTCCCTTTTTTTTTTGTCAATTTTTACATTATCATATAGAAAATTACTTTTCTACTTTCTGTATATTACTTTTCTTAGTGTCTTAACCAGAAAGTAACACGAAAAAATGCTAACTACAATATGGAAGATTAACTTGTAGGCCAAGTGAAATTTTAAATAGCTAAAGTTATTTTAAAACTTGACAATCACTTGCAGTGACTTGCAGCACTGAATTTGGTATGTCAGAGAGGTGAAGTCTGTCTTTGATGTTTGCAATGAGTCTGTCTGTACTCAGTGTCACTTTTTAAAAAATTTTTTTTATATAGTGCTGGGTGGAGGGGGGGAGTGCTGTTTGGTTACTAAATATCTGCAGAATTCTCAATCTAGTCTTTCATACCCGACATAAAACTGGCACCTCCCTACATCTAACCATAACTAGCATAACTGATTTTCTTACTTATCCACTCTTTGACAAGTTTAATTTAAAATTATTTACTTTCATCCAGTTAAAACTGTAGAGGAAGACAGTTTGTTGTAAGTGCCACTGTTAGACTGACACACATGTCTTGGGAGGGGGAAAAAAGCCAACTCCCTGTACTTTTTCTAGAGTAATATGTCTGACTTTTGAAAAACAGCATATTTCTCAGCACTGAAGACTTTTCTTCATGTAAAGAGATTTCTTTCTACCCCCCCAAAAAAAACTTCCACATTGGAAAGCTCCCCCTTTTTTGCCCTATATCTATCAATTTGCCTTATTAAAATCATGTCTTTGTTGTATATGTGTAGGTCTTCACAGCTATAAGTGTTTAACTTCTGAACTGGTTTCTGGCTGGCTTCCAGAGTAGATTGAGATGAGTTACCTGTTCCCAGATCTTCTGGGCAGTCACGCTGAAGAAATGAGAGAAAGTCAAACAGGTTTGCCAGAGCAAGAAATGAATTAGGCTTAGTGTTTGTTCTTACTGAAGCAAACATAGATATCTGCTTCTTTTCATCCAAATTAAAGAAAGTGTCCTGTTTGCTTTGGGAAAAGCAGCAGACCCATTCACTTATGCTATTTTCTCTTGTAGTCTTCACACACTTATTTTCAGAAATACCTGTTAAGCATGTTCATGTTTCAAAGTATTATCCCACATTGGCTGCACAGTAGACTTTCATTAGACTTGTAGCAAGATTTTTTTTTCTCTGCATTTTCTATATTTTTCTATATTCTTAACCTGTTATTTCCTTTTTCACTGCAAAGAATCTATAATGAAAATGGAAACAGAATATGAGTGGCCTTACCAGGTCTAGCCAAAGAGTGATTTGTTCTGTTTCTCCAGACTTGCTGTCTCCAGCTCAAAGAGAATTTCTTGATCTGTATGTTTCTCTGTATTTAGAAATAGATTGGATTTCTTATTAGTATTTTCAGTGTCTCTCTGAATGCATATAAATTTATAGGACTCATGGCATCTGCAGGAAGGAATTCTGGAGCCCAAGTGGCTTTGACATGAAGTACTTAATCTGTTTATGTTTTCCTTGGACGTGCAACTAAGTGATTTCAGCAGAGCCCTCCCAGGCCTAGGCAGTCGCTCTTTTAACCCAGACAAACCCTACCCAGCTCTGTCTCTAAAGTGCCTGCTTGCACAGATCAGCCATGTGCTTTTAAAGCACAGCACCCCCTCGCTGTCCCGTGCTGTCCTGGGGCTCCTTCCCGATGGGAGTGAGGCAGGTGATGAGCTCCAGGCGGGCACGGAGAGCAGCTCCAGCTGCTGCCGGGTGTCCTGGCAGTGGCACCTGGCAAGAGGCACTTTGAAATAAACCTCCCTGAAAGCCTCTATCCTGGGAGTGTAAGCACCAGCTGTTTCACTCACAAAGCTGCTAGTGAAAAAAAAAAACCCCACATCTGTCTATCAGTGCATCTAGACTGCCACTCCTCTGGATCAAGAAAATTTCTTAGCTCTCCATATCTGCTGCTACATCCTTGAAAACCTGAAATAAGTCGGTAAAAGCAGCATCTTGCTGATTCCTAGTAACTGTTGGCAAACATCACTTATCTCAGATTAGGTGAAAAAAGTATATAGAAAACCCAGGACTTAAGAGTATAGGATCTCTTCCACAATGTTTCAGCATCTTTTCATGTATCTATAAAATAGGTGATCGCTGAAAGTGTGATTAAGCTTCAAACTGAATTGATTTGTTGCGTGCTTCCCATGCTTTTATTTTCTTATCTGAAATGGCTGGATGTGGTTCTCCCAAAAATATGAAATCCACCTTGTTGGACTAAATTGTCAACTGACATAACCAGGAGTATCTGAGTCCTGTTTCCAATTTATAAAAGATCAGATTTTTTAAATAAGTATTACCATGTTAAATCTTAAACCCTTAAGAGCAGTCTCCCATTTTCAAATATTTGTAAATACTTTAGAATGACCTAATGCTGTTGAGAAATTGTAGAACAGAAGTTTGGTCAGCTTTACCGTTCCTGAAGGAAAGAATATGTCTTGGTATAAGAGGTTTTTTTTAATTTAAAACTTCTCACATTGATATTTTGATTTTTTTTTTTTTTTTGGTATGCCATTGATTTGGGATACCTTTATAGGGCTGTGAAAATGACTAGTTTTCTTGATTGAGTTGATGAACAGAAAAAAATCCCAGACACAAATCAACAAAAAACAACAACAAAAACAATCAAACCACTCCTCAAACAGAGCCAATATATTTTTTCAAGGAAAAAAAAAGGAATCATGTATGTCATATAATTGATTTGACCCCTCTCTTTGCCTTACAAACATCTTGTTTCCTGGCATGTATGATAGAAAAGGGCAATGCTTGTGAATAGCAATTTAACATATAACTACTCTGTCTGAAAAATTAAGGGACCCAATTCACTCTTGTCTTCTTTTCAATGTCTATTTATTTTGTCAGAACTGCCAACTATTCTCTTTTAGACAAAAATGGACTTATTTTTAGACTATTAAAATACCTTTGACTCAAGAATATCTATTTTTTCATATCTAGAAAGTGCTTGATTGTTCAAAAAGCAGACTGAACAAGTTGAGGCATCAAAACCATGAAGTTCAAGAGCATCTGTAAAACACCAGATTAAAGCATGAAAGCCACAGATTGTGGCACATCACCTACACTCCTTTCTGACAATCCTTAAAGTTGGTAAAGGGCTTTTTCTGAATCTTGCCAAAATAAAATGAGTGGAAGAAACTTAACCTTACACTGATCTTGTAGCTCTCTAGCAGAATAAGCAGAAGTCTGGAGCAATTGAGAGGCTGACTTCAAAAAAAGGGAAATAACAAATGGGGAATCCTAATGAAGTCCAAAGATAGGTAAAATGGTCAATGCAGTATTTAAGGCTGAGCAGAGCACAGTTCCCAATGGCAAGTCACTTGGAATCCTGGCTTTCCTTGGAATAGAAAAGGCTTTTGGGGAGTTTGTTTTTATCAGCAGATTGTCACTTGTTTCATTGCTCTCCATGGGACAGTCCATTTGTCTGTCCCTGTGTTCCTTGGCTTCCCACTCCTGGGGCAATATTGCCAGAAATGAAAGATAACGGTCGGGTTATATGTTCTAAAATCTAAAAAAAAAAAAAAAACCAAACCCAAAACTTAAAGGCATTATTCTGTCAGTCTTTTGGTACTGTATACAACAGTAAATTTTCCTGTTGGTTGGTAGTTTACTAAATACAGAAAATAAGTGGGAAATAGGTAATGCAATTTTTTTAATAATGTGAAAAGAATCATTAAATACAATAACGAAGCTATGTTGTCTATGTTACATTTTAGCTTTTTTTTCCTCTGTCAATTTAAGAATCATTCTCACAGTAAATACAAGTAGTGTATAGCTTTGTTTCTTAAAAAAAATAAACAAAACCAAACCCCTCCCATTTTAAAACAGATTTATGTAGTTGTGGATGTTGAATGTTTTCAAAGCCTGCTTCTATACTCCAATACATTTGTTCCTGAAGAGGAAATAAACATATTGTATCAGAGAAAGAAGAGTCTGTGAAGGATTCAGGCAGCAGATTAAAAAAAAAGAAGATGACATGTTATTTAAAACAATGCTGAATTATTGTATCAATTGGTGAATATGATTTTAAGTATGAATGAGAGATTTAAAAAAATACTAAAATATAAATGTCTGCTTTCTCAGCTTAAAAAAAAGACATCAAAGTTTCAAAATAAATTCATTCCGTACTCTTACAATATGAGGAAAACAGCTCTGTATTACTCTGAGAGAGCAGCCTTTGAAGTATGTGCTGAAATATTGAGGTTCTAACATACTTCATCTCTACAGCATATTATAGTTGCTTTTTTCCTTTCACTTTTCAGACCTTTGTGGTGCTTGCAGCTCCGTTTCCAATTTTGGATCATCTATTAGATTTCTTTTACATGGAGAGGATCCTGTCAGTTGAGCTGCTTCATTTCAATATGGTAAAGTGAAATTTCTGTCAAAATAAATAGGTCACCCAATATAAATTAATTGCAGGTTAAAATTCAAAAAAAGCAATTTAAACAATCAAAATAATTAAAAATGCAGATTTATTTGGTAACAGACATGTCAGTTTCTTTTCCAACCCTAGAAAAAATTAAGTCCTTTTTTTAAATCAGTACTATATCAAGCTTAAAATTCTGAAGGATACAGGAGGCAACAGGTTTGCATATTTAACCTTTAAAATACATAAAATATTGTTCTGTTATTATCACTCAATCTTGGATAGAGGAGCTTATTTTAACAGAACTTCTCCAATAAAGAAAGTTCTAACACATCCACCAAAACAGATTGATTAAATAGTTTCTTTGGTAGAATTATAAACTGCTTAAAAATAGTGTGGGAAAGGCTTTATTTAATTGTAACCACACCTAATAATCTTTTATATTTACATTACCATGCTGTTTAAAATATGGGGATGGACAATATTAAATCAGAATTGCTTGTTCGGACTGCAGTGCTACAAACACATTTTGATTTGGACTTAGGACTAATCCAGATTAAAACAGGACTTCAGAGAGAGAATCTCTAATACTAATTTATGGAAAAATAATGTAAGGAAAGAACAAAGCATAATTAAAAAAGCATTACTGAGTAATCAACTTTATCAAATGCACAGCAGCAAATATCCCTTGACACCTTTGAGCAGAACTGGAGAAACTCAGGCACATAACCAAAAATCAGTTAACAATTATCTCTATTAGCATTATGACAGAGGCATTATCTTTTAGCTGAGTATTCTTTCTATCCCAAATACCAAAAGGAGATAATTTAAGAGCACATTTTGTGGTTTTATAAACAACTAATCTTACCAGCCAAAGGCACATCCATTAACTGTGTTCCCTGCTTGCTCTCTGACAAGAAAATTCAGGTTATAAGGTGAGCTTAAGCAGTATCTGGCAGTCCTTCAAGATAAATAAGTATGCTGGTTGAATTTGGCTGTTGATCTGTATATGAAAGTAATATTATTGTCAAGACATTAAAAACTGCTGGCTACTAAAATGATGAAACAGGTGGTTACAGGTAGCAAAATGCCAGAGTGGGAGAAAATTCGGGGAAGATTAATTGGAAGAAGGGTTAGCTTGGCAGAAATAAGTAATCCTATTTAAGACTTCTGTATCTGCAGGGCTGCAAAACCCCTTTTGTTGCAGTAGGGGCACCAGCAGGGCAGGGAAGGATTGCAATAATCACCTTGACTGACTAAACAGGGTCGGTGAATCTTTCAGAGGGTGGAGTGATTTAAGAGCCTAATAGGTCTTCTCTCAAAGCATTTTTTACTGAGCATTGGAGGAGGTGGGGAGTAATCAAGGTATAGAACAAAAATAGGAACAGGTTTCTCCTTATGTTTTGTTTGCATAGGTGCAGGGATTTTGTTTGTTGTTTGTGGGGTTTTTTACGTATAAATATTGTACAAATGGGCTGAAATTTTGTCCTACAAATTAAAACTTATAATGGGATCTAAACACCCTTACAAAAGTTACCTGATGCAAATAAAATCCTGACATTAATTCTCTTTGATTTCTAATTGGGGTTATAATTACTTTAAATGGAGCCTTGCTCTACCAGCACTGCTGCATAATTAATTTCACTTGTGGCTGAAATGTTCTCCTTGATAAGGCTTCTTGATGAGTAACTTCTACTTTTAGGCTTAACAACCAGAAAAAATCACCAAAAAACTCCTCTAAACAGCTTCCCCCAAAAAAAACCCCAAAAACCCAAAAGAAGCTATCAGATGTCCAATAATCTTACAGAGTTTTTGTCCGTTATTAATCAAACATTACTCTTATTATTGAAATCTCCTTACAGTTGAAACTTTGGCAATAAACTTTGTATCTCAAGTTTCCTTCAGATAATGAAACTTTCAAAGTTGATGTTTGAACTTCTGCTTCTTTTATGGTTAGTGATAAAAATTAAGGAGCTAAAAGCAACGTGATCTTAAGTGATAAAGTAACGATGAGTTTAAAGGAGGAAGCAGACCCAGGCTGACTTCTAGGTCATCTGCTTTCTGTTTTCTTCTTGCAAGTGGCAAAAATGGTAACAAAAGTATTTCAAAAGTATTTTATGCCATGCTTAGATGATTATATGGCAAAATTTATATCTAGAACAATTCAAACCTCTCTTTTAAGCAAGTTTGAGTTTTTATCAGACTCGTGTGTGTGTGTCATGTCCCCCCACCCATTTTTTTTTTGTTTGCTTGTGTTTTTTTAATATATACTCCTTTTTTTATTGTTTAAATGATAAATTATTTTGGTTGAGAAGAAGGACTTGGAAAATAATTCAAATTCAGAAATGTCTGCCACTGATCTGAAAACTGGTCACTCTTCTAAAGAGTTATGTCTTCTATTTGGTATTATTCAGGTATACAAAAGCTGTGTGACAATGAAGTTGATAACAGGGTCTCTGTTTGGGTCTTGAAGTCAAAAGAAAGTCTTGGAGTCTTTAGTTGCCCTCTAAATCAGACATTCATTTTTTTAAGTTTTGTTTTAACTCCTGCAACCTACCAGCACTGGGATCCCAGGTTTTTTTACCTGGTTGCTCCATTTGTTCCACTGTTAGATTTTCAGGGCAGGGGTAATTTGGACTGGTGATAAATAGGTTATTTTTCTTGGTGATAAATACTAACTCAATAACTCTTTTTCCTCTACACAACTTTGAAAACAAGCAATCTGTCTTTATCCTGATTTTATTTTCCTTAAGAGAACCTGTTTTGACGTATATGTAGGCAAGGTGGTTAGGAAAGATGGTAATAGAAGGCCAAGGCAGAGAAAAATTCTATTAAAATTGTTTATAAATGGATTACCAGAACATTTTGGGAATTCATCAGCACTAAATTTCCTTTGAATGGAAATAGGGTCAGGGATAAAATTTCAAAGCTCTCCGAGAAAAACAGGTGGGCAGAAGAAAGCACAGGAGATAAAATGTTGCTATAAAAATTGAAGGAAAACAACAGTGCTTAACCTTCTCAGTCCCAGAAGAACCTGTGTTAGATCAATACATCATACTTCTGTCCTCCTGGTGAAACGTGTAAGTTGTGCTCAGAGATGCCTCCACAAACAGCAGTGCCGTGTCCCTGATGCCCTGCTGGCCGTGTAGCCCCTCGGCTCATCACTGTTGTCACACCCCAGGAGCAGCACAGCACGAGTGTGGTGTCTCATAGGCTGCACCTGTGACACCAAGGGGGCTGGAACCTCACACTCTTTACACTTTTTACACTAACTCTCATCTCTCTTGCTTCACTGAAACCTGAAGGAAAAGGGAATTGTGTGTTTTGGTCACTGTTGTGGTGTTTCTGCTGTGGGTTTCTGGATGTTTGCTGTTTTCTGCTCCACTTGCTTGCGTGGGGCACCTCCCTTGGAGTGCCTGCCTGCCACTGCAGCTGCTGAGGAGCTCGCACAGCTCTCTGAGGCATGGTCCACATTTGTTCAGTGTGAATCTTTGCATCCTGGCGAGAATTTCTCTGTGGAAAAGAGGACAAAATAAGCCTCACGTCAGCTTCAATGACATTTTAAAAATAAGCATCACAGGCAGATTTCTGTATTATATTAAATATGCATGTATGCCAAAATGAAAAGTTTATGGGAAAAAAAAAAACGTTTTTTGATCGTCTGGTATTCTCCCTTTTCCTTAAAATTCACTTCACAGGGAGTGTCGGGGGAAGGGCTCTTTTGGTGTTCTGCTTTTGAAACAGACTGTTCTCAACGTTCGTCTGTTCCCACAGAACTAAAAATCAATTTATTGATTATCACTGAACCATAGCAATTTTAAGCCTGCGAGGTTATGCAAGCAAAATATTCTGCTTGCTGACTTGATAATTTTCACCATTGTCTAAATGTAAATGCACATTCTTTCTGATTGTGCTCTCACTTTTCACAGAAAACTCATAAATAAAGCATCTAGGTTTTGTTTGCTTTATTTGTTTCTAAGTTGCTTGCCATAAATTTGTTGTATCAGACAACAACTCAGGCTGGAACAGACCTTGAGAGATCTTGAGACCAAACTCTGGCTCAAAACAGAGAGAGCTACAAGGTCACACCAGGTGGTTCAGGACCTTTTTTGGCTGAGTTTTAAACATCTGAGGACTGAGATTACACAGTCTCTCCAGGCAACCTGCCCCACCTTGGGGGAAAAGCTTCTCCTTCTCTTGTCTGAACCTCTCTTCTTTCAGCATCTGCCCCTTGTATCTCCTGCTCCCACCTTGCACCGTGGTCAGAGCATGGCTCAGTGTCCCCAGGAACCACTCCACAAGCACGGGGAGGCTGATGGGAGGTCCCTTTCCATTACCTTCAGATTAAGTCCTTTTTTTTTTGCCTCTAAATTACTTTTCCAGAAGTTAATCCTTGAGGTTTTCATGTGGCCACCTATGGAGGAAAGACCAGAGGTGTTCCCTGTGTCTAATTGACATCATCCAAGAACTTTCACAGTAATATTCACATTTAGAAAAACTCCTTTCATTCCACTTCCTAAAATCTTTATAACAACCACCATCATGTATTTTTAGTTGATGTCAGTATATATAAGAATCAATTCTAATTTGTTCTTTTTTTTTTTCCTTTTTTTTTTTTTTTTGTTTTGACTTCTAGCAAATTGTTTTTTGCAAATTTTTCAGGTATCTCTAACTTCTGTTCTTGTGTACAACCTTTAAAAAAAAAAGTTTAAAAGAAGGCTCACATGAGATATAATAAAATAAGCAAGAACTCTTTAGCCTGGAGAATTAAAAGGAAAATCAGTAATACTGAGTTTGGGATCTTTTTCACTTGTAACTGAAACAGAGAAAGCAGGAAGAGTACAACTGGGCTTTTGAGGAAATTTGTCATGGTAAGAATGCTAAAAGTTGTCAATAATTAAAATATAACTTGCCAGATCCCTCTGTCTCAGTCTTTATATAATATGAGAAATGTTTTGGTTTGACATCTCCCCACCCCAAGTTATTTGCAAAAAAATGTTTAGAGAAGGGCTGTACAAATCCATGGATTATCCATTCTCTTTGTTAGTTATGTATGAAACCTGTATGTTTACCTCTTTTTAATCTACCTAATTTGTGAAATAGATTTCCAATATCCTGTTGTACCACTGAAGATATGAAGTGACAAGTTAAATGCCTGTATTGTATCAGTATTCCATAAACAAAAAAAAAAAAAACCAAAAACCCAACTAACCAACCAAAAACCAAAAAAATCTTGTAATCTCACTAAAAATTACCTCATTTTTCATTCCTAAGAGATACATTCCTCTTGTTTATGCTGATTGGCATTAATTATAATATCACTCCTTAACAATTTGTTAATTTCTTGTATCTTTATTCCTCCTGTGTTGGATTTTTCTGTGGTTTATGTCAGGCTGCCAAATCTTCCAGTAGTTATCTGCATCACTCTGTTTACCATTAAAGCATTAACAGAACAGGAGCTTCCTTTTTGTTGTCAAATGCTGGCTGGGTGCCAAGAGATTCAGGTCCAGGGATTTGAAATTTTTTGACTTTAACTTTTCCCTAGTCAGTCATGGTAACTGTTTTGTAAACAACTTTTTTTTACTCATATGAGACAGACATCTTTATTTTCTTCAAATGGTTCTACTATTTCCTTCTCACAATGCACTGTGGCATTTTTTTGTTGGGACATCATTAAGCTCTTCTCATTTAAGTAAAATTTCTCTAGGATATAAAACTAAGATCAGCTTTTCTCCTGATGCTATCTATCTTTGTGGAAAGCTTTTACTCACTTCCTCTCTCTTTTTTTTTTTTTTTTTTTTTTTTCAGCCTAGTGTAACCTTCTGTCATTCACAAGAATGTGAGGTATCTAGAACTCCGTCATGAGGTTTTATTACACATTTGCTAACTATTATTTAGATCTGTTTTCATTGGGTTTTTTTTTTCAAATTTAATTTAAGCCATATGAAAATTTACTTCAGACAAAAATTCCTCTCTCAAGAATGAAAATATATTGCATATATAGCAATAGATGTAATTGTTTCATGAACTATTGCAGTACTAACTCTTAATCTGGGGCTAAGTTACTTGTTTTCTGCCAAAGTTATGCCTTGTTGTGTTAAATAGAAAATGAGAGTGGAAGAAAATTCAGTAGAAATTTCTGAAACATGCTGGTTTCTCTATTGAGAGAGATCCCAGAAGGGAAGAGAGAAGGCTCCACAATAAGGTGAAAGAAACAAATCAGTATGTAGCCTTCTACAGAAGGAATAGAAAATGAGAAACACTAAAAGGAACAAAATACTGAGAACCTACAAACAGTGTGACTGTCTCAATGACATTTAAAATAGATTTCTGAAGCCTCCCAAATAGGGAATTGAAATGTTACCTTGAATTTTAAACAGTGCATATTTATGTTGAGGAAACAGAATGATCACAATAAAACTAGTTTAGGAATGGATTTGTTCCTTAAACTGCTTGAGATAAGCAATAACACGAGTTAATGTTACAATACTATTGTGTATTAGTTATAACCATACTGTTATAGAGATGTTGCTCTGCATCCCAATTTACCAGAGGTGCTATGTTTGAGTGACAATGAAAATAGAAGAGAATTGCTGTTTAAAAGAATGCTAAACTATGGCTTCTCACTCTGTTCCTCCAAAGTTTTAGTGAAGTAGTGCTGTTCTTGTAGCTTATACTGTGAAAAACAGCTGTTTCCCACCTTAACATTTTTATTTTAAGAGATTATGTTTTAAGCTTCCAAAGCCATAAACTAAGCCTTTTAAATATAGACATCAGTTGGAAGTAGCAACCTAAAACAAGGTCTTGCTACTTTGACTTTTAAATTTATTTTTTTAAAAACACCCTAATCAGTGGCATAAATTTGCTGCAGACTTCCCTACAGCTCATTTGCTTTGCATCAGTGAAGAATTTGGTCAGGTCCTTTGAGGATGCAAGGCAGTGCCTTCGTTGGTGTGTGGTCAGCCTTTGCCACCCTCCAGGTGTGCCCAGCATTACACATCAGGAACCAAATGTTCCATTAGCTCTTTGCAGCTATTGCTCCATCAGGGGATATACTGAAAACTTTAAGTCCCTGGATTTGAGAAAGGCTGATAAGTTTAGAGAAATCTTGACATAAAAATCAGCAAAAATACAGAAAAATATGTGAAGTTCCTTAGGGATTTTACAAGGTGGTTTTCTATTTCTCCTTTTTTAATTTTTTTTTCCCCTGCTGTAATTGAAAGTGATTTCTTCTGCAAATCTGCTGTGCTTTAACTGAGATATACTTGTAAGTCTTGCTCCATAAGGTGTCAGTCTATAATACTAAATATAAGATAATAATAAATAGAAATGAATCTGCCAGTTATGTGAATGTCCATACCATAACCGTACACAAGGAGACAGATCCATGCTGGTTATAATTTTGTAAGATTTCATAATCACCTGAGCTCATGTTCGAGTTCATTCGTTTTCTGTAGTAACAAATCTAAAAGTGTAACTAGTTGGAGTGCCATTCACATAGCACCAATCTTAGAGTCTAACTTGGCATCAGAATGGCTTCAAAGAAGGAGAGTACATGGTTCATTACTGCCCCTGAATTCATCATTCCTAACACCGCACAGCTTGGGGCATGTCGGACTTCACAAATTAAGCAGGTAGTCTTGATCTGTTCCAGGCTGGTACACCTGCAGCAAAAGCACCTGGTGCACAGAAAAGTGGCACTGGGGATTCATTAGGTGGCATTTTCCTTCTGAAGCAGCGTTGATTAACTCCATGTTATGCTAATGAACTGCTGGAAGCGCTATCAGTCAGCAGGATGGGGAATGGGCTGGTAGAGGAGCTGTAAGGATGGTGTGAGGTTTCAGGTTTTGATCAAGTTCTTTACTTCTTAGTGAAGGCTTTACTGATGGAGCTTTTTGGTTTTGGTGTTTGTTGTTTTCCTTTTCCCCCCGCTCTCTGTGGCTCTTTAACGCTGTGCTGAACTATTTTATATTTTATAATAACATACCTCACAAAAAAACTCAAAGCTGCTAGTATTGACATACACTAAACAATATTGTAATATTTTGCCCTGCTTTTGCCACCGATTTAGATTTGCTTTGCCACAGGGCATGTCAGCTATTGTATATATTTCAGATTTGCTGGGAAGGGGACATTAGAAGGCAAGTTGTCCTTAACCTCAAACCACAATTATGGGTGTGTGGTGTACAGACAGACTCTTCCTCCCCAAGGGGTGCAGTCCAGCCTTCTGCTCCCCCAAAGCCCCGTGGACCCTGGGAGGGTTGTGCTTTATTGGTGTCCATGTTGGTCAGTTTGTTGTGCCAGAACTACCAGAGGTTTTATTCTTAGTTTTATAATAAATGTACAGCAATGGTTTCCAGTCCCAGATTGTCTAAAAGAATCTTTCCCTTAGCTCTCTTTAGCTCCAGCAGAATTTCCAGCCTCTCCTAGTGTTCCTGACTAGTTACATATTAACAGGAACGTGTGTAATGTTGCCTGTATCTTCTGCTTCTCTTTTACGTACAGATAGTGTTGTACAGTGAATACTACAGCCAAGTAGAAGTCTGAAGGTCAGACTTTATAATTAGCTGATATAAATAGCATTGGCTTATGTTAATCATAGAACCACAGAATCATAGAATCGTTAATGTTGGAAAAGACCTTTAAGATCATCAAGTACAACCTTTTTTTTTTAAGGAAAAGCCTGCTTCACTTTGAGGATGGCATCAGCTTCCTATTCTATGAAACAAAAACTCCCCAAAGACTCCCAAATGGTGATATATATTTTTAAACTTAGTCATATTTTACAAGCTGAGTTTTAAATGGGTGGAGGAGTTGATATAATCCTGTTTGTTGGCTTCAATGAATGATAAATTGAATTAATTGATATCAAAGAATGGGGCTTTTGTTTTATATCAAAAGCAGAGAATTGAATCACATTACAAAAAATGCAAAAAACTGAAATGGGAGAACTTTTGGTCAATGTTTTTTTCTGATATAAATTTAAAACCTCAGTGCAGTCTGCCATTTTTTACCTCTTCTTCCCATCTTGGTCATATGAAGGATTCATGATATTTGGGATTTACTGAGGAGACCAAAGGAAGACTAAAATGTTTGGACGTGAAAGGGAAGGGTTATTTTGGAGAAATCTGCTTTGAGCTCTGAAAAGAAAGAGCATACTTTCTGAACTGTGTATGTAGGGGAGAGATGAAGGGGACTATTTCTTGTATATCTGTGGTAAACTCTGGTTTAATGTTTGCTTGTTTTGGGTTTTTGTTTTTTTTTTAAAGGAACTGGGTGGGGAGGTGTAGAGAATGAGCCTAAATTATAATAAGGTGTACAAGATAACCTGCATTAAAAGTTGAAGAAATGAGTTAGTTCTGTTTCTTTTCCTAGTAACACTGTTAATACTAAACAGTGAAAACCAGTTAAAACTAAAAAAAAAAAGAAACAAAGCAAAGTGAGAAAACATACAACCACTCTTAAAAAGTATACCTGTACAGTTTAGGTTTTTTTGTTTTCCATATGAACTTGAAAGGTAAATGGGCATATCAGTTAAAAATGGATGTCAAATATCTGTAAAAAGCTATTGTATAATAGAAACAAAAGTTAAAGATTAATGTCTTGGCTTTACATTTGAAGCACCTCAAAAGAAGGGGAAAACAATTACAAGTTTACCTCCCAATGTGAGATTGTGATTTGTAATTTCAGACACATTTTAATAGATTTTCTCTTTGAGCAGTAGGAACATTGATTTAAAAATTGAAATCAGTGTAGTCTTGGCTATTGGCTCAGAATAGAACAGAAGTTCTTTCACTGAGTTTTTGGGTACATGGATGATGTAGGACATGTCTCAGGGATTAGAGGTTTCTGAAAAACAGAATGATTAGGATGAAGGCAGTGAAACTGTATACATTTTCCAGGGACCCAAATTTTCTATGTTATGTGGTAACACCAATTCAAGCATGGTATTTTCTTATAAAGTCACTGTATGCAATGCATGTTTACCTGAAAGCATATTCCTGCTGGGAATGGTGGCTAGAAATGGTCAAGTGAGGTTCTACCTCTTAGGGAACCTGTTTCTCATTTTGTTGAGTTTATTCTAACTAGTGGACCTGTTACCTAGCTTTTTTAAAAAAAGTGGAAGATATTGTTTTACTTCTACTGCTATGTTCAAAGTATTTGTTCTTGAATAGAAACCCATGATACAGACTTGCCTGGATTATTCTTCCTGATTGCCTCATGGAATATCACTGTAGTTTTCATTAGTGGAATTTTCATGAGCTGTTCCATGTCTCTGCTGCTGCTCCAAGCTCATCAGTGAGAAACAGCAACACGGGAAAACATTGTTTTGCATAGATTTACCAATGTACAAAGAGAATCTGGTCAAACTTGGCCCAATGTCACTGAAATGTCAGCCCTGAAACACCAGAGAACATCATGCTGCTACTTTGTGTGTGTCAGTGGTGTCCTGTGATCACAGCTCCACATGGACCCTTGCAGGGGAGCTGGAGATCAAGAAGGGCTCTAGGAGATAAAGCTATCAGCCTGTGATTTAGTATTCTGAATGTTCACTTGGTTCACATGGTGGAATACATTGAGAAATCTGTTGTGGAACTGCAGAACCTTCCCAGTTGTTGAGGACAGCTTCCCAGGGCAGCAGGGGTCCACTGGGTAGTGATTTGAACAGTGTCCACAGTCTACTTGAAATAGGTATAAAGCAAAATATACTCATTATTCATCACACAAGTGTTTGAGGTGGTTTTGAGTGCTCATTCCTGGGGAAGGAGGGAATTGTTTTATGCAGAGACCAGATGCAAACATAGAAAATTTCTTCTTTGTTTTGCTTTGATGGTTTTTCTATGCCTCCTTTTCACATGTATCTCTAGTGCTTACCCTTTCAGCTTTGAGTGTACTCCTACCCAGGGAGATCAGTTCTAAGAGGACCCCTCAGAACACTGAATCCACTACTTGGTACTGATGAGAACCTGCTGCCAAAATACCTGTATGCAAATGTCTCTGAACTAACTTCTCGTCTTCTGTTTAGGTTTGGGATTTGGAATTCTCTGTGGTTTTGCTCTTTGCCAAAAATGATTGTGAATCCTGTTGTCAGTGACATGAAGATCACTGGTCAAAACAGGTCAGCTCATTCAAGTAAGCAGAGACACTTGATGCTCATCCTTGCCTGTATGCTTGTGTTGTTAATTTTTGCTTAAATTTTCTTTCTTTTAAACGCTCTCTTGTGGCTGAGGTGAATTTGTTCTTGTACTGGTTTAAGGATATATCTGTTTTTGTTTTTATAAGTTCTCATCTGCCACTAGTCTCTGTTGGAGGTGAGTTACTAAGCTTTTAAGTTCCTTTTGCTTTTTTTGCAAGGTGCTACCACTCAAAAACTTTTATGTGATATATTAGACATTGCAACACAAAGGTGTCACACAAGACCTTTATCGTGATGTCAATGTGCCATTCCAGTTTTACTGCCATTATTTTCTCTTCTGGAGAAGAGAAGAGAGCTGCTTTGGAGTTAGTTACAGGTCAGTTATCTATTAAAAAGTTTTAAAGCTTGGTATCTATGTGCCCTTTCTCTAAGAGGGGAATTGAAAGAGAAAGCTGCAATTTAAAACTCTGACTGTCAGTACTGATATTCAAGGAACTGAAAAAGTTTTTCTTCTTAAAGAAAACAAACCCCTGTGGGAAGTCCCAATAATTTAACTAATCACTTATGGTCTTATTAACCTATTTTTTTGTGTGTGAATGTTCTTTGCAGTATGAATGTCATAAAATGTACGTAGATATTTGCTGCAGATCACTGAATAAATGTTTTGGGTTTTTTTAAGTTAAAAAGAATAGTGAAAGCAGTTTGATAATAGGGGCACTACAGTTTCTGTTGCTGTACATCAACCACAGATGGGGCAAGGCTGATGTCTACAGGAATTATTTCAGCTGTAATGATGATAAACTGTTGAACAGTTTAGGATGTTTCAGATGGAAATTAAGGATATTTTATACATGCCATCTTACACGTTCTGTGAGGTGAATACAAATGTTAGCTGCTTACCAGGAAAGGTACAAAAATCTTAAACACCTGGAAAAAAATAATACTTGCAGCTGCTTGTTGCAAACTCTTATCACTTCAGCTAATGTGAGGTAGTTCAATAATTCATGCAGCTGACCTAATTTGTCATATGAAGATTGCATTAATAAACAAGCTCAGCTGTGCAGGGCTCCAGGCAGGGATCCTTTAGGAGTGGCTATGTTTGGATAGAAGGCAATAGTTTTATACATCAGTCATTCTCTCCCCTTCTGGGAAGTTTCAAATTTTGACAGTGCATAATGTCTACATATAAAGAACACCTACTTGGTCTAAATTCATCAGTTTTTCTCCTCTCACTTTGCAATGTCTATTCTTTGTGCTCAAAAATTGCTTCTTCAGATTTCTCACTGTAGTTTTAATGAACAATGAAATTTTAAATAGGTGGGTGAGGCACTTGCCGAGTTCATTCCCAGTTGACTCCAGATATTCACTTCAGAATAAGCCTAGATACTAATTTTTCCACAAATCAGGGAAGATATTTTTAAGAAAGTGACCTTAATAAGAATGTTTCTTTATAAAGATTAATCTGAGGGGGTTCTATTTGTGGGTGGGTATATGGGGGTGTCTGTGTTTTGTTTTATTTTTATTTTGTTTGGTTTTGGGGGCTTTTTTTTTGTTTTTTGTTTGTTTATTTACAGTAATGTCCAAATGTGGGCGGTTCTTAGGTACTTATACAGCTATAGGCACAATTTTGCATTATTCTGCTGAGGTACTTTCTGTCCATAGTTTTGGTTCATATTTTCATCCTGAAAACGTATCAGTCTTGCTGTTAAAGGACAGTAAATCTCTCAATAAATCCTGAAAATAAGTCTTTCCCAGTTTAAGAATTTTTTAAGCCTTAGTCACTCCTTAATGCTGGATCTTTTGTCTGAAATGGAATGTTTTAATAGATTTTTAGTACATATCTGAACGTACAAAATAATCTTGCAGCTTGCAGAGATGTGAAATTCTGTTAGAAACCAATTCTATAGGGGTTGTGCATCACAAAATGAAAAACTAAAAAAGAAATTCACTGCTGTCAGTGGAAGAGTGGCAGTGTTATGTCCAGTGTTTCCTACTCCTCCATATCTACCACATTAAATATATCCATTTCAGGTATTTCTAAGAGCCACAATATTAAAATATTGAACTTTTTCCTAAGGTGTCATGATATATATGGGATAGGAATATTATTTCACAATAAAATTGTTATTCAAAAAGAAATACTTTTTCTAGGACTTTTTTTTTACATATGTTATTTTTTAACTTTTCCAGTTCTGTGTTCACATGTCATTTACTATTCTAATGTTAAGAAAGAAATTCTTGGTGAAAATACAAAATAAAACTCCTAATAGTCTTCAGATTATTGGGGTTTTTAGTAAATCTGAAAGGTTTTTATGAGAGTGGCATTTGTGTTCAAAGCAAACAGGTCAATGCACCTGATACTCAGTACAGGTGTGTAACAACATGCAGTATTTAGCACACTGAAAATTGGCAGGGGATTTCTATGCCGAATTTAGACCTAGAAAACTCTTCTAAACTAGAGCAGCTTAAGTTGTTAAACATTAATCAAGTGCCTCCATAGTGACAGGTCAGTACTGGAGGTGTTAATTCACAGAGGAAAATTAGCTATTGTTTCATGGGAGTAAAAATACATGGTGGAGGCAAGGTAGACAGGATCCCTTTGCATCACAAATGTTTTCCTTGTGGATAGGAAAACAGAAAAACAGAGGAACATTGGATCATGAAAGTGAATTTTAGTATTTGAGTGTTTGACTGGCTGCTATAAAGGAAGAACTTCATAACTTAATCAGTAATTACATGAAACAGTCCTGGAAATTTTGCTGCATTTGGAGGGTTCATTAAAAAAAATGAGGGCAAACCATAACACTCGTAACACTGATCTCACAGAGTGCAAACTGCTTAAATGCTCACACCCCTAGCTGTGGAAATGTACTGTTCACTTCTCCAAACATTTAGATAATCTCAAAAATAATAACTTTAAATAACACATCAATATCTTAGAAATAAAATCAGTCTGGTGTGTCTTAAAACTCCTTTTTTTCTTTATGTGTGGTATTAAGGTCAGTGTACATGCCATACCCAGTTGCTTTTTCCTGCAGAGGTCATGATCGACCATCTCCATTAGTTGTCTTCTCCATGGTTCTTCTACCAGCAGATGTCTGGAGAAGGAAGGCCTTGGTTTGCTTTCTCCCTACCCTTGCTACTTGTCTTGAACTTCATTTTTCCAAAGTTTTCTCTCTGTTGCTTACTTCAGGTCAGTTTGTGCCAATGTTTGTAACTGTCAGTGAATAGGAATACAAACGTGGGCGTTAATGTTTTATGACTGAATAGATACACCTGATTCTTTTTCACCATATTGATATATTTATTGATGTATTTCCTCTTCATATATTTCTAGGTCTATAAAACGTAAAATTGCTCAAAAAAAAAAATTAAAAAAAAGAAGTCTCTTGATCTACTACCAGCTGATTAATAATCCTCCTATCCTTGGGGGGAAAATGATCCATTTTAGACCAAATGTATTATTTAATGGGGAAAAAAATTAAATTAAATAGGATTGATTTATCTGCTTGATGAAGACAATTCTCTTGAGCCAAAGGTGGATATTTTTGATGGACAATTATATAGTGAGAAATGTCAGCTGAAGAGTTAGCATTTGAGACTGTTGCTTGATGAAAAGACATTTTTAACAAGGAAATATTTTTCCTTTTGTCAGGTTTTTCAGTTTCATTTCAATGGACACTAGCATTTGATAATTTACTGGTGTTTCATTGTCTTATTCCCTCCATAAATCCTGAGTGAAGTTTTAGCTCTGTGTGGTGCTAACAGCAGCTCAGCTAGCAGGGATATATAGTGTACAACAGGAAAGGAAACTGTTCTTATATTACATGGGAACAAGTAGCCAATGGCTGTTACTTTTTCGTAGCAACATGTGGTTTAAGCTTGCAGATGAATGTCTAAAATCAGACTACTCAAAACAAAACAGATATTTAAATTTTAAAATGTATAAACCAAGAATTGAGGTAACCTGAACAATGAGGAAAGACTGAAGGTGTTAGGTTTGTTGTCCCTGGAGAGGAGAAGACTTGGGAGTACTTCACCACGATTTTCTTGGACTTAAAAGGAAAAGCTGATGGAGTCTTATTGTAGAAGACAAGCAATGATGTGAACAAGTTGCACCAAGGAGACGTTTTGTCTCAATACAATAAATTTTTTTGCAGTAAGAACTCATCCCCTGGAACAACCACTTCAGGTACATGGGTGAGTCCTCATTGCTGGAGGTTTCCAAGCTGCAGGTGGGCAGATAATCTCATTCACATTCCTTTTCCAATGAGGTTGGACCAGATGATTTCTTGAGGTAACTGTCACCCTAGACTGTTTTATGTTAAATAAGAGACAGAAAAGAGGAGTTAAGAAAACTGATTCCCACGCTAGACTGGATTTTGGTTGTTTGCATGTGGAGGCAGTTTTTTTATTAAAAAAAAAAATAGTTGATAGAGGTAAGACAGCTTATTGCTTCTTCTGATGTTTGGGTTATTCAGTGCAATCTGTGTAGTGAGCTGGAAAATGTAGATTTAAAGAGGAATTACACCAACCAAAAATATCCCTCCAAAAAAAACCCACCTTAAATTTTATGAGAAAGTTCTATAAATTGGAAGATCACATATAAGAATGGGAAGAAAATTGTCAATATTCAACTTAAATAGGTAAAAGAATGAAATGCAGTTTGGTTTTTAAACTCGTTTTCCTTTCTTACTGCTAAAACCAAAGGACAATAAGCAAAGTGGGAATTAATGTAAAACTGAGTTTTATATTAATGTATAGAACTCATTATCATAGAAATTTCAGTCAGAAAGTGACCTCTAAGTGTTGTGACCTTGTTAAATCATTTCTGTAAGTAGGATACTCTAAAGTAGTCTAACATGTTTTCACTGAAAACATTTGGTAACTCCACGTCTTTTATGGGTGTTCCCACAGGACTCAGAGAAAAAGCTAATGGGAGGAACTGTAAAAAGTAGTAACCCTGTCAGCACAATTGATGGGCCATCTACTTTTCTGATCAACACATGCACAGGGAGTTTTATTGCAGAGGGAAAAACCCAACCAAACCAAATCAAACAAAAATCTTGCAATCCTTAAAAAAAATATATTGTGCATTTTATGGCACACGGAAGTAGTATGTACTCACCCAGCTCTCTGCTTTCACATGCCTCAAATGCAATATTTTTCTTACAGTCTGCCTGCACTCTTATGTGGTATTAACCCATGCCCCTGCCCTGTTTTCACCACTGGGCTTTCCCATCAAACTGAAACCCATTGAGATTCCATAAATCTCAGAAGAAGGGCTGGTGTATGCTCTTTACACAAACTTTGTTTCTGGGCCCAGTGGGGATACCTAAGAAGAAGATACAGCTATTAAATATTTTTATTCAAGACATGGTTGTGCCGTCTTAAAGTTTTCTCTAAAGGAAAAAAAAAACACAACACTTAAAGATCATTTACTGACTTACGTGTGTATGATGGTAAGTGCAATCCTTAATGCATTACTTTTTCCTCTTAAGCTCAGTTGAGTTCTAGGTAATTTTCTCTCTCTGCTGTGAAAAACTGAATACAATACAAGTATGCTACAAGTATGTACATTAATCAAAAAAATGTATATTTTCTCTGGGCTTGTTCTTAGTCTTAGGCCAAATATTTTAAATAATTATCTAGTATTTACTTGTAAAGTCGTAGAACGAGAACGTTCAGGTTTTAAAGTAAAAAACTAAAGTTAGAAAGAAGCCGTAATTAAAGTCACCATTCATTTCTCTTGTGTCATCTTTGTTTTTCATTGCTGTGGCCATTAATTACATAATAATTTACTGTAAACCTCTCTATGAAACCTTAGCACTCACCACTGCACAGGGGAGAAAGCATTTACTAAATGGGGAACTACTAAATGATTCTTCATTATGCTCATCATTAAGTAGTGGTGCTGTATTTTTTTACACACCATTGAATTGCTGCACTTTATGCAGAATTATTAATTTCCCTCATGGGGTTTCTTTGGTGTTTATCACCACGATCTGAAGGATTCACAATATTTTATGAAATTAGCTAAACAATAGTGTGTTAGGTTAAGCAACAGCTTTGCCTTTTGTTTTACAGAAGTGAACTTAAGCACAGAGAACTTATGGCTCAAGTAAGCCAGCTATTATTTTACGTTTCAATTTGAGGTTCCCAATGTTTCCTTTTCAGTTGTCATTGCACCACTTCCCTATTCAGGTAACCAATAAGATGAGTTGCTTTAGATAAACAGCACAATATGTACTGCCTGATACAGTATACAAGAATTTATGACTTTGGGCATCAGCTGTCAGAACTTATTTTCTATGTGGCCTCATAGGTGTTTGCTGGTCATCAGGGGAGGGTTCTCTACAGAGACTTCTAGCTCCTCATTTTACAGCTCATTCTTTTTCTCTTCTCTTCTCTTCTCTTCTCTTCTCTTCTCTTCTCTTCTCTTCTCTTCTCTTCTCTTCTCTTCTCTNTCCTCTCCTCTCCTCTCCTCTCCTCTCTTGTCTTCTATTCTCCCACTTAAGCCTCTATGGTCCTTCCTTTCTGCCTGGACTCTGCCTCTCTTTTTATTTCCTTCTACATTTATCACACTGTTCTAGAAACTCACTGTTTCCTCTTGTACAGTAATAGCAAGGAGAGCTGGTGAGACTGACTTCCTTCCTCTGACCCTGTAAGAAATTATGCTTCTGTTAAATATGGCTGTGAAACTAATTCTTGCTTATGTCCACTTGTGTGACCGCTAAAGACAAAGGCTGTTGGGACATCACTGTCCATCTGTAAAGTGTTGTGTAGTGTCCTTTTGACTTAGAATGAGTTTGAACTCATTTAACAGAGTTTTTAACAGAGTCTGAGTGTTTGCAATGAGTGTGTTACTGATGCAGGGAAAATCTTTGTGCTGCTTTTCAAAGTACCTGCCACACAAAAACATGCCCCTAAAAAAAATTTGCTCCCTCTTTATGAAAGAAAGATGACCTAAGGAGAAATGAAATTCAAAGTAACTGCGGTACTATGTGATCACACCACAGGCAGGTATTGTCACAAGAATCACTGGAAGGGCAAGGTTGAAAGGGACCACAGTGGGGTTGTCTGGTCCAACCTCCCTCCTCAAGCAAGGTCATCCCAGAGCACATGGGACAGGATTGTGTCCAGACAGTTCTTGAACATCTCCAGTAAGGGAGATTCCACACCTTCTCTGGGCAACCTGTTCCAGTGCACCAGTAAAGAAGTTCTTCCTCTTGTTCAGGGGGAACTTCCTGTGCATTCTGTTCTTTTCTTACTGCTCAGCACCACCGAGCAGAGCCTGGCTGCATCCCCCTGACACCTCCCTTCAGATGCTGACAGATATTGATAAGGTCCCCTCTCAGGGTTTTTTTCTCGAGGCTGAACAGGCCCAGATCCCTCAGCCTTTCCTCCTAAGAAAGGTGCTCAAGTCCCTTAATCACTTTTGTAGCCCACCACTGGACCTGTTGCAGGAGCTCTGTGTCTCTTGTGTACTGAGAAGTTTAAAACTGGACACAGCACTCCAGGAGAGGCTTCACCAGGGCAGAGGGGCAGGATCAGCTCCCTTCACCTGCTGGCAATGCTTTATCCTTTTTCTGATGATTTATTACCAGCTGCCTAGGGAAGAATACAAGACCAAGAAAGGCAAAGAGGGTGAGTTTTCCAGCATACCCTCCCTGATTCCAGCAATGCTGTAGAGATGTTGACATGAATTTAGAAATGTGGTTATGGTTGTGGTAGCTTTTGGCAGAGTTTTTTCATGAGTTTATTTCAGCAGTTTATATTTATTCTGGTCCTATAACTCTTAGTTTTAAAATTTCAGTGCAAATTCTGTTACAGATACTTTGATTTAGAAAGCACTGCCATGAAAATGGGCAGTTTGTTTCACCTGAGAAGCAATGCTTACAAAGCTTGCATTATTTTATGACGTGTATTTTGATTAAAACAGACCATTGTAAGGTTTCTATTTATTGTATTTATCTGAAATTACGTTTGCAAGGCATTTTATATAACCAACATTTTTACTATTTCAATGATGGGCAGCCTTCTTATTTTGGAAAAAATTTAATCGGTAAATGAGAAGGTATTTAAATGATTATTGGTAAATCTGAGACTGCTGAGAACTGACAGAGTGCTGTTCTGGCATTTCATGTTTCTTTTAGTTTCAGCTCTAAATTATTGGGAAAAGAAAAAAATATAATATATTTCCAGTGACCCTTGCAATCTTTGTAGTTATTGATGTTGTTTCTTCTGTTTCTCATAAAATTTATAAAATCCCATTGATTGATACCTGTTTCCTAAGAATGGAGGTTTAGAATGTATTTTGCTGTAACTTGTTTCAGCTTTCATCCAACTTCATGAATTTACTGCTAAACCAAACAAATTCGTGTCTGGGTTTCTTTAGGATGGCTGAATAAGTTTAGATGAGCACTTAGGTGTCACAGCATAAGCAGAGACAGAGATATAACTGTTGTGAGTAAGCTGGTGATATTTTATGATCTTTCATCACCGTTTTCTTTCGCTAAAAGCAGAATTTTATTGAAATAAGGAGTCATAATGAGCAATGACTTACAAATCTGTTTCTCTAGCCACCATGGCATCCAGAATGACAGACCAGCATAATTGTTGCTGGTTGCTCTGTCTCACAGTGGTGTAACTTTATTGATGGTCAAGTTTCAGCAGCCCAGCCAGGTCTCACTCACCTCATTTTGGCTTCCCTCCCCTGTAGCCCACAGTGCCTCCTGCACAAATCATTACCCTCCTGTTACACCCTGATTCCACATCTTGTATTATATCTTTCATATACTTTATACTTGCATCTTTCATTACTAAAAGGCTTCTGTACACAACGTGCTCTTCTAATGATGCTGTTAAGTAGTTTTTTTTTTTCCTTTTTCACTTCTCTCCCTCTCCAGGATGGTGGTTGTGTGATTGCCTGTTATTTACAGCTTGCATGCTCCAAACACCAGCAGCAAGGACAAACCTCATTTTCTCGTTCCTCGCTGTACACTGGTGAGCAAGTAAATGTGCCTAATTGTGTTTTTATCTGAGCTAATAAAGCTGTGCCAGGTTGTTAGACATGGAAGACTGCTTAAAGCCAACTTTGTCCCCACCAAGGGTCTCTGCAGACCCTGTTGCCTGGATACACCGAGGCCAGGGTACCTCAGCGGGCACCAGCAGGGGCTGAATGTTTGCAGGGGAGCTCTCATGATCTGTAATTGCTCAGAGAAGTTGGTGATACTCTGAGTTTCCTTTTTAATCAGTGCCTTAAGAAAAAAGGAGAAAGGTGGCTTTTCATTTTTTCTTTTTTTTTTTCTTTTGCTCTTCTTTGTTTTCTTTTAAAGTTCCTTTTCTTTCCTTTCTCCCTTTTTCTTTTGTATCTGTACAGCACTTGTCACAGTTCTGGCATTTTGTGAATGCTCTTTCAGGACTGATTAATTTATTTCTTTTGTCTGTTAATGTATGCAGTGTATAAATTTAACATGCAACCTATTAAAATCCCTTAAACTGAAATTCTTTAACTGTATCTTTGAACTTTATTTGATATGCCAAATACATTTTTAAAAATGCATGAATCTGAATGAATTCTTCCCGCTTGACCAAGTATGATTTCCTGCTGAAATTTGAATACTGTATACTGGAGCTATCCACAGATTCTTTTGACAGCTTGAGTACATTTCCAGATGGTGTGCAATCACCATTCCTTTTTAAATCTGTTTTTATAATGGCAATAATTAAGAATTGTTTTCCAGGACTGAATAGTCAGTACACAAAGATGAAAATGGTCAAGGAATTAGCTGGCCACAAAGGCCTCAGCTAAAATTATTTCAGGACCATGATTTATAATAGGACCATGGTTATACCCTGCTTTTAAATGAAATGGTGTTTTGCTAGTTGTTGCACAGGGCAACAAAACAGTTTACCTTTGTAGGTTTTCTATGACAGAGGAAGGGGGCAGAGGTAATATTATTCTGTTTCTGTAGATTCTTGATCAGATCAAGCTCACTGCCTTTAAAATACTACTTTCAGCAGTAAAACATCTTTATATGTATGCTGCTATACATGAAAAAGCATGTAAAATAACTAAGATTAAGAGTCAGATCTTCTGATAACAAAGTCCATGACTACAGGCTCAATCCATATGCAAGATGAGTGAGTGAACTTTGTTTCTCTCATGTTTACTAAGTATTTATGCCAAACATTGTATTTATCCAGAATCATAGTTATTAGTTATAGAGCTGTAATTAGGCATTGTATTTAATTGCACACCAATTTTTTCCATGTACTTACCTAATCAAAGTAGTTAGATTGTATGCTAAAACTGTAGTGAGAAATTATTATACTGTGGGATGGCTGTCTACTCTTGTCTGAAATCACTGCCATTGTTGGGTTCCAGCAGCAAGCCTTGTGCCCAGTAACTTATATCCTTCTTGCTGAGAAATAAACTTAAATTATCTAAAATGCTTCACTTTAGTCCTAGGTAGTGCTGAGGTTTTGGCAGAAGGAAGAAAATGACTGAAAAACATCTGATTTTTAGTCTAGATACTTTAATAATTTATTATTTTAATCCAGGAACTGCTAATTTAACAGGAGGACTTCTGCCCCTGGGTATAGTATATTCCCAGTGACCCTTATGATCTTTGCACGTTTTGAGGATGTTCCTTCTGCTTTTCATAAAATTTATAAAATCTCCTTGATGGATACTTGCTTCCTAGGTATGCAGTTTCAGCATTATCTACCTGAAATGGGGTCGGATATATTGTAATACATCATGCTGTTTCTGTTCTCAGATTAGACAAACATACAGGCAATATTGATTGTAATCTCCTGGTCAAACTGTAGCTGCTGCTGCAGTGTTCAAATATCCTGATAAACCCAGGGAAAAGCCAGTAAAATTCAGTCACACAAAACCAAACATGATCAAAATGTAACTCAGCTGAAGCAAGCACTTGGAAGGAAAAAGTAATGGTTTTTGGCCCTTTTGGTACTGTTAATTTAGTGCTGGTGTCAAAGAAATCTCTTGGTAATTCGTAAATCCAATTTTAAATGCTTAGTTAACAAATATATGTATTAGCAGTATGTATAGCCCATTTCCTGGAAAAGGCAGTGGGTTGCCACAGGACTACTTTGCTAGCGTTGCAAAAGAAATATATCTGACAATTTTACTGGGAAATGGCTTATACATTGATCTGATATACACACACTATTGATCTTTGAGACAATTTAATGGGATTAAATGGAAAATACATTTATTAATTATAAGACTGAAAATTTTCACAGAGGGGGGATTACCACACTTTTTTTAAAAGAAAAAAAGGTCGAAATCTGGCTTGAGGGAAACTTAATTAAGAGTGCAGAGAGCAAGGGATGAGCATAAAAGCTTTGGGTGCCCAGGTTTTAGAATGGTTTTATTTATTGTATCCTCTGCACAGTTAGAAAATTAGTAGGAGCCAACACAGAGGGCAAAGTTAAAAAAGTGTTTGAGGCAGTAATGTTCACTAAGTGCACTCATATTTTCTCTCACTAAATTAGAGTTGTATGCTTTGCCAATATATGTTCACAGTTATGGCAGTTTCTCCAGTAGGATCACAAATGGAATTGATGGGTTGCTCTTGCCTACAAAAATGTGTCTTCCAAGCTGAAGTGTGGGAAAGTGTGAGAGGAGGAGGAAGGAAAAAAACCCAAATACCAGGGGATAGAAAGGGGTATCTTCAGCACGGGGTTTCTAGAAATGTTCTGGCTACTGTTAATATTCAAGATCTGCTACAGTTTAAACAGCTATTAAATTGGTAAATCTTAATAATGAAAACAAGCTAAGAAAACTAATTTTGAGCCAAACAGTGCTTTTAGAATAATATACATAAATTTACTCCAGAATTACTTTTCAGATACATTTGTCTTTTCTGTAGAGTTCACCTGGTAAAAGTTATTTTGCTCACTTTCTGTTAAGTCTCAAACATTGAAATTACTTGAACGAGCATTATTTATTCTGTTGATGGCTGTTTGTACAGAATAACATAATCTGTAGATTACAGTATCACCCAGTCTCTTTCCCCTTTTTCTCAATCAGTATAATATTCTATACTAAATCCCTTTAGTAATTGTGTTTACAAAGCATTTTGTTTTCCCAGAAGTTCACATGAGTTCAGGAGTGGTGACCTGAGCCTAGTGCCTGAGTGAGTTGTACTGATAAAGCACAAAGTATTCTTGAACTCTGAAACACTTTGTGACCAGAACTATCATGAGAAGATTTCTCTCCTGACATTCAGTTCCCTTTTTTAATTATCTTGACCTTGGGCTTTTCAGATTAGGCATGTCTGGTGAATGGTACAAACCCTGATTTAGTCCTTTCCCCAGGAAGGAAAGCATTTATTTGTTAGGGGATTTTTTATGTGTGAGCATATTTACATTGTCATGCTTGGTGTGTGTTGCAGTGCCTCCAATCCGCCAGTGACATTTTCTCACATTAATAAGTAAATATTAATGATTGGATGGTTTTAATTAGGGCAAATGGTGTTTATTTCTCTTTTCAGAGCTGTGAGTAGAAGGTATATGTTGAAATTACATTAATTATGTATTGCACATAGACATGGAGTGTTTTGTATAATCAATTAAGGCATGGGAAAAATTATGTCATTTGTGATTACATCTGAGGTGGAAGATATGTGTAAATAATGAATGTTATAGGAACGTTGTCAGTGATTTGCTCTATTTCTGAATATTAACACTCTGAAGATTAATTTTCAAGTATTTACTACTCCTTTAAAGGGCGTAGGAGAAAATGCTTCCAAAATAAGCTATCGAGCATAAGAAACAAAACAGCAAACAAATCTTTGCACTGAAATATTGAGAAATGTATAAATTTGTGCACAATATTTATCTGGTTATCTACAGTGTTTCACAGTACAAGTGGCTTACTCAGAGTGCAAAATCAAATCGCGTTTCAATCCTTTATTAAAAACAAAATGCCTACTGTATCATCAAGTCTGCCAAATTTGTATAAAAGCTCCCACGATTCAGCAGATTTTGTGTTAAAATTAAATTGGCAAAATGGAGCCCTGAAAAAATTAATCTGCCTAACCTTGTCTCTGCCTTAGCTGTATGTATGATCTATGACTGGTGGAATTAAAAGTCAAAAAAAATCACATTGTCATCTAAATATTCAGGCTCTGATCCTGAAAAGACCTATGACTATACTTAATTTTAGTAACATGAGGGTCCCAATGGCCCTTTAGTTGCCTAATGAAGTGCTCAAAAAAAAGCATCATGCGTAATAATCTTTGTTGGGAACTGGGCGTAAGGAAGTCATAAAAAAGGCAGTCATGTCCAAGAGTGTTAAACATCTTTTCAAATTGCTATAACAGAAAGGGTAAATTTAGCAGAAAACAAGTTACAGCCATGATTAGGGAATGGCTGCAGACTTAATTAGCTTTTTTAAAAGTGTATATATAGCAGAAAACACTTTCAATGTCATATTACATAAGAAAATATGAATATAGGAAGAAATTAGCTAGTGAATGGGCTCTTTTAGAGTGTTTTTAAGGGTTTTAAATCAAGAAAGGACATGTTCCATAAATTTTAGGCATTTCTGCAAAGAACACTTGTGTAAGAAAAATGTTATAAACTACTTCGAAAACTTATACTGGATGCATGATGAATTTTATGGTGATTTGTAAGTAAATATGTTAATTATTCTGCATAGAAATTAATTTTAAAATGCAGTGTTTATGAAACTCTAGCATTTGCATCAATTTCTCCTTTGTCTGATGTGATTTTCCTAATGCATTAATAGACCCTTTGCACTTCCTACATGGATGAAGTTAAAATCTCGTGAATAGACTACAATGGAAAGCATCACTTGCTAACCAAGGGGATTTATTTGCAATTGTACTTAATTGTGGAAGATTTATTTAGGCTATGGGTAGGGTGAAAACAATACCTTTATTATCTTTAAAGTGGGTCTTTTGTGGCCAGCTCTGCCAGGTTGGTTTTTGTACACAGAATTTACGTGCCCCAGCTGTGGTGGTGGCAGTGATTTTCTGTGAAGCCGTGTGCCTGGGATGGCAGGAACTGCACAGCCTGCCCTTTCCTCATGTGTGTAGGGATGCAAACATTCTTGGCAAAAGGGATGGAAAAAACCTTTCTGTCACAGCCCTGCTGAGTACTGAAGCAAGTGGGCAAAATCTTCGATTCTCCTCCTGGAGGTTTTCTCCTCTTCTATTTCTCTCTCTGCTCAAAACAACCCCAGACCAACAAATCATGTCTTATCGTGCTGTAAGCCTGTTATAAATTAAGGGACAGATGTAAATAGGTCCTGGTTTGACTTGTACCTGTTATCAGATGAAGACTGTCCCAGTTTAGCAGGGATGAAACCAAAGGATGGGGTTATCTCCTTTCCAGTCTGGGAGGGCAGCATCTTGAGCCTGCTTAAGAATGAACCATCTGTCTGGAAATGCCACCTTCTGGGAGAGCCCTGTTCATAGATGTTTTTAACTTCTAACACAGCTAATTAAATGGCCAAACCCAGACTGCCTAAATTGGATTATTTTTAGCATTTAAATGCCACGATGATACAGTTATGCCACAGACAGTCATCAGAACTAATCTTAGATGTAATTTTTAGAAAAAATTCAACTTCTGTTATCCATAGAAGAGATGATATTACAGCAATATGAATTACAGGAGAAAGTATTTTAAATATAAATGCATGTAGTACAGGCTGATAAACGTTCAAATTGTGTTTATTTGTGTCTAGCATGCAGTAACTATAGGGAAAAAGTGGGTCAGAGAGGGAGAGGAAGAGAGAGAGAGAAGGAGAGGGAGAGGTTCCAGGTATCCTTGGGGTGTATCTGAGCATTGTTTCCATTCCCCACTGTTTACCACAGTGGGAATTTTTGTGCAGATATGTTAACCAGGATCCACTAACCAAATCTCTGTACTGCTAGGCCTGGAGTTAGTGCCTTCCTGTCACAAATTCCTCCCTTTTGCACTTCTCTCAAGTTCCCATTCCCACTATGGTGGCTTATCTTATGGCAAATTCCTTCTGTGGCCTTGGCAGTGTTTGAGACAGGCAACTCTGCTCTTTTATCTATTTTTATACCTTAACTTGAATTTTCTCTGAGTATCTTCCAAGTTTTGAATTTCATACGACCTTTCCCCCATGACAAAGGGTAGAACAATGGAATCACTGTTTTATATTAAATTTAAGAGATGTCTTCTATCCAGAGCCAAACCCAACTGATGGCTATTTAAAGCAGCATCAATACACAGTGCTTCATTTACTGTTCTAATTCAAAATTGTTTTCAATGCTGAGTCTGCCTGATGAATGGAGGCAGGCAACTGTTTCTACCCTCACAACATTCTTTCAGTATAAGTGTAAACCAAAGGCAGGCTATATATGCATCACTTAATATTTCAGATCATCTGCCAGTAGAACAGTAAATAATTTAATTTCTGTATGCATTTACCTATTCCAGTTTCCTTTAAGTTTGTTCAAGTTGTGTTCTTGTCTTCTACTTTGTAATTATCTATTCTGTGCAGATGCTCTGCAAGTCATGAACATGCATGCCATCTGCATAGGCCTTCATTTCCAAGAGCAAACTACTCCCAAGACTAGTTGTGATCAATTGATGGATTGATAATTGGTTTGCTGATCTGTGCCTTCTAAAACGTGTGTTGCCAGGGTTCTTTTTGCAGTAGCTGTTTTCTCTAATAAAGGGAAAGGTTATAACATAGACCATACACAAATATTGCTCTATTTTTCTGTAGCATGCTTGCTACAGCTGCAGCTGTTCACCTTCCTGCTTGAACTTTAAAACAGCCTTAATAGTACCAATAAATCAGCTTTCATCACTTTGGAGTCACTAACTTAGGAAGAGAAGTGTTAGTGACTTATTTGGATTACTCCTCTTATGACAAATGTCAGGTGATAGGAGTAAGAAAGTGGTATTGGAAAATTATGGGAATTTAGCTAATATTGTGTAATTATATGTGTAAGTTGGGAGTGGCTGCAAAGTTTTATTGGGCTCCATTCTCATCCCTTCTATTCTAATCATAGCAGTATCCTAGCCTGGAGTGTTCACCACGATGCAGATAGTGATGCTATTAATTTAAAGTTCACAGAAGTGTTAACTTGATAACAGGACTCCCCTAATCAGAGTTGACTATAATAGCCAACTCTGAAAAGGAAAATACTGTAAAATGAGAAACATGACCCTTTCTTTTGCTAACTACAAAACAATAGGGGGAAATGTGCTGGAATTTTTTTAACACTCTTTTACTGGGGTGGGGAGAACATACAGAAACAAACATGTATTTTTAGTGAGATTTAGGAAAAAAATTTTCTACATACATATTAATAATTTGATCAAGATTCTCTCCAAATACAGCATAAAAATTTTCGCAGAATGAGGATTTTGCAAATTACTTTTGAATGTGGAATTCTTCATCCTCTGATTAATTCTGTTGGCACCTGGGCTTTTGCATGTTTTTGTGCCCTTTGCATATTTTTGTTTGTTTACCTTAACACTTTTAAATTATTTTTTCCTTAACATTTTGTGTATTTGTATCACATTTATAATGTCTAGTGACTAAAACTAGGGAGCCAAAGCGGAAAAAACTGCTGTGGGTCTCTGTTGAGTTCTACAAAAAATTTGCTTGGAAATATATTTTTGCTGTTTCAGAGACGTCTTTTGTTATCCTCATGAAAACTTGTATGAACTGCATGTTTTAGTACAATGTTTGTATCTTGAGTAATTACTACAGATAGCTGCTTTTTTGTTTGCTATTTTTTTTCTCTCCTCTTTTTGCCACAGTCAGCAGACATTTTACATTTTCATATAGCATGCTAACTGCTTGGGCTGATTAGTGTGAAATTTGGCTGCATTCATAAGCAAGATGAAAAAGGAATACAAAGTGAGTTTTATTTCTTATATTGAAGTTATAATCCTTCCTTACTGTAGAAGTTCTGATGTTCTTTTACTAGAAAGAAATCAATAACCATCGGAATATGAATTTAACAGAGGCCAATTCCATTTTCTGACAATCTTGAGTTAATGTTTTTGTTTTCAATATAAAGGAAGAACAGTTGGTAGGCATGGACTTGGGATACGATGCTTTGGATCAAAACCTAGGTTTCTGTGTGTCCACAGATAATTAGGACACTGGTCTGGGATGTAGGAAGTAAAGATCTCAGTCTTTCTGAACTGATCCAAAACAGTGGGGTGGATACAGATTCCTCTGAATTATTCACAAAAACTGGACCTTAGTCTCTTGCAGGCCAAGCCAGTCCTTTACTCCATAGGTTAGAGAAGTCTGTCTTTTCTTCTGATTCTCAAACCTTGCAATAAAGCACATTGGTCTTAGTAAATGCAAAATAAAATCCAAAAAGTAAAATATTAGTAAATCCAAAAAGTTGGAGTATTTTTGACCAGGCAGAATGGCTGCTTTCAAAACAGCATGAGCAGGGGTTTTCATAGGTTCCACAGTGCCTAAATGACCCTTATGTGAGGACACCTGAGCTTACAGCAACCATCTGAGCTGATTAAGAGCCTCTAAGGGAAATATAACTTTAGGAGAACTGGCTGATGTGCAGATCAACCTGCAATCTCTGTCTCAAAGAATAGGCATATGGGTTAGCAGTGTGGTTTTCCTTGATAGATGCCTGAATCAGAGGACAGATCTGTTAGTTGTTAGACCCAGATTCTAAGTCATAGGATTTATAAGTTTTCATACAGTCTCCTTCATCCTTCCAGAGTTAGATCAGGGATGCTGCATAAATGGGATATCTACAATGGACTGGGCTAGAATCCAAATGGTATCTGCTGCACAAAACCCCAGCAGCCCTTGTAAAACAGCTGCTAGTTTTGGTGTTACTTGAAGTACCCATTGATGAGTTAGATGGCTTTAATTTTGAGGGATAAGCTTAGGAATACATTGATTGGCAAGGGGCTGTAAAAGGCTGGTCAGTAAAAAGAAATTTTTCATTCCAGAAAACCAATGAAGGAGAAATTGTATTGTCCAGTCTTTTAACGAGTGAAATGGTCTTAGGGAAATACCTCTGTTTTAATTTTCTTGACATCAGAGCAGTCAGATCGTGTTTGTTTAAAAGCCCCACATGCCATATTAGTGATTATTATTTCTGCATGTGTGCACCATTCACTGCAGGAAGCAGTGCAATTCAGCAACTTCCACTTAATTAATTACTGAAGTCCTTCCTAGAAGTGCTGTAAATAATTTAGTGCTTGGTGTTGCACCAGTATGGACTGTATAGTTAGCAGTGCTGCTGATCTGTATTCAGCAGCTATTATTTAGGAGCTTTTGTTCACAAAAGACAGACGTCAAGGGACAGAACCTCAGAGACAAGGATCACAGAGATGTTCAGAAAGGGACTACTTCTGGTAGTCATTCAGTGGGTACCAGGGAGAAGACAGCTCATTTTCCATTGGATTGGGATCAGAAACTCAGTATTTGCTTTGCATCCAGGTGCTGGTGGGTCCCAAAGCAGCATGGTAGCCAGCATAATTAACCTGTGGATAATAAGGGAGGGGGAGCAGTGAAGAATGCAGAATACTATTAATTCTGCTGCAGTTTGCAGCAGTTCTAGTGTGCATTTAAGTTCTTCATTGTGGGAAGGAGGGAAATCAATGGTTCAGTCAATGGTAAGAATTAGTCATGAACAAGTTTAAAAGGAAAATATTCTATTTACCAGTGTTACCAGCAACAACATAAGCAGCTACAGAATGAAAACAGTAACCATAATGGAGAGTCAAGTCTTTTTTAATATAAAAAAAGCAATACTTTTTCCTATGAATTTGTGTGTGAATACTTTTCAGCCTGAGAATTGTTCCATGAAGAAACCTGCAGGTAATTTTCAAATGTTGCAGACAGCAGAATTTTAAGATCCTTTCATAGTTGAAATCCTCAAAGAGATGTTGTCCTTTCCATAACATATCCATTTCCTGTCCTCCTTCATCCTCTTCCCCAATTATAGCAGTACTGGATTAATCAATTAGGACTAAACCCCCCAAAAGTGCATTCAATAATAAATTCCAGATTGTTCACTCAGCTTTAATAAAAAGTCAACCTTCTCTTGTCAGCCTCTGCTTATAGATAAATGGTTCTCAGTGTGAATAAGCAATGTATGACTGTGAACCAGACAGTCAGTGCATTCAAATGCTAGGGAGATGACCCTTTTGTAATGATTCCATCTACACCAAAAACCAAATTGATTTATGAAGAGGAATAAATTGGCTTACCAGTGGACATGACACGAACAGTAAACTGGCATTATTTTCCATTATTGGTTTGAAACTACTCATCCAATTAAATATCACTTACTTTTCCATCCCCTGCCAGAAAACACTGTGTAAGAAATAGAAATAAATATAATCATAGTCTGGCAAATGAGCTGAAAGTTCTTCCCTCGTGCTCTCAGCACTGTTTGGATCAGAATGCCTGTTTGCCACTTAACCACAGTTCAATTTCATGTCCCTGCTGATTAATGCTAGATATTAATATACAAATACACCTCTCATCCACATCACATCATTTTTTTAAAATGTAAAATGAGCTTTCATTTTAGAAAGACCTTATTGTACAAAATCCATGCAACATTGTCCACTTAACAGAAACATGTGATTTATTTTTCTCTTAGATGTGAATCTGCTTTGTACCATTTATTAGTTCCAAGAAAAAGATAAACCAAACTGGAATAATTTTTCCCACAGGACATCTACAGTGCTCAAAATAGCAGGAGCAGTTGGCTAATAAAGAAAACTGAAGTTCAACTACTGCTATGCTCTATCCCAATGTTTTAATTTCATCTCACTAAGGACAATTTTATTTTCAGAGGACATGTTATATGACAAGCACTTTCCTCATTACCCATGTGATTTTAATATGACAGAATACTCCAAGTCAAAACTACCCAACACTGAAATAGCTCCTGACTAAATTGATCCTTAAAGGAAAGCTGTCATGGTATCTATCAGAAATTGAGTAATCTAAACTTTACCTAACTACAGAGAAAGAGAATCAGTATTGCTTCACTCCTAACAATTGCAGGTTTGCTTATTTTAACTGGTTTTTATTTATGAGTTAAACATACTAACCTAAACTTTTTTTAAACCTCTTCTTTTCTCAATTACTTCAGTCTATTCTTCATGATTGGAATCACTTTCTGCTCTGGTACGTAAACACATAAAATTTGATCTTCAATTTACATCACTGAAATAAAAATTACTTGGACTTCCATCTTTCATATAAAAATAATGCATGATGCATTCCTTTATAGGATTGAAGTGGAGGGGGAATTTTAATTTCCCCCCCCAACACCTCTAGGAAGGAGAAGTAGATCTCTGCATAGTGATGCCTGTTCCCCAACTTGCATTTAATTTAATGTCATGCAGAAGAACAAGGAGTTGCTGAACTTGATGCCTTGAGGTGGCCACCTAAAAACAGAGACTAGACAAGAATAAGAACAAAATTAGGTATTTATTTGAAGGGGCCTTCAAAGCTACACCCTGAGCAGTCAGAAGGCTACACCCAAGATGGATGCTGTTCTTCATGGTTTCTTCACACTTTTATAAGTTTGGTCCATTTGCATATCAGGGTTAATTCTCCAATTATAACCTCAGTTAATGATGTAATTACCCCAAGTTTGTCTCTCCTCTTCAGAGGCCTTAGTTTACACATTTTGGGGCCTGGTGTCCTTGAAGAGCAAACCTAGAGAGGTTTGTTATGTCTAACCTGCATGAGAGAACAGCAGATACAGGCCACAAGAAACTTGAGAGTTACACACCAGGCAGTACAGGATTTGAAAAATATAAAAGTTGAAACCTAAGGCATCAAGCTGATGCCCAGGGATTTACTGCAGGTGAAGCCTGTACAGGATGGAATTTTGTGCCCAGGCCTGGATTACAGCACATAGCTGTTCACCTGCAGCAAGGCAGAGCAGGAGGCAGAGGAGGGATCACCTGGGGAGGGGTGTGTGTGCCTTTGGGATCCTCAGGGCACAGAAAAGGGGCCACATGTTGGTGACTCTTCCCTGTCCTGCTGTACAGCACTCCATGGATATCCTCTGAGAGTTCTCAGACTTTAGGAGTGTTGGAGCAGTTCTTCCGGTGTGTAGGAAATATCAGCAAGGACAAACAGCTCTCATGTAGCAAGTTTAGAGTATCTAGCAGACCTTCAAAGGAGGCTCTTTCCATGAATGTGTCTTAATTTCTTAAATCTGTGCAATATCTCTTGCTCAAAATATAGAAGGTGTCTGTAGACTTCCAATATATGCCATATGATACCAATTTCCTCTGAACTGAACAGTGAAGATACATGCTCATATTTTTGCCCACGTAGCTCTACATATTCACCCATAACCTTTATCAAAGAGTTCTTTAAACTTCACACCATTTGAAGTACCTTGAGGCTGTTTTTGAAATATTCTTATTTACATGTTGTGCCCACAAGTGCACTCTCGCTTTTAGTGTGATCACAGGTTATCAAACCAGGATGCCAGTCCTTTTCATTTTTTTTTTTCTATTTTATCTAATTCAGCTCTTTACCTCTTTGAGATATACTTCTGCACCTTTTACTTAAGGTAGAAAAAGAAAAAAGGGAAGAAAAAGATATCATAACCACTACTTGTAGGTGAAGTGTTTGTATGGAAAGGAAAAGCGATCCTTTGATCTCTATACAAGGGGAAAAATTCCAGGACGGATAATTTTTTTTTCATTTAATCACTGGATTAATATTTTCTGTATTTTGTTAGATTAAGCATGTTAGTGTACAAGACCAGTCGTGTCAGCCTTCATCTGGGAAAATGGACAAACCTGAACAGCTTTAGAAAACATTTATTACCAAGATGTTAAAGGTCTTGAGCATTTTTTTTAAGGTTCTAACAAGCCTGTCCTAACAAAGTGAAAGGAGTAGAGTCTACAGCTGTATGAGGTGCAAGTAGAGGCAGGGAAAAGGTTCTTGAGCTAAAGAACAATATTTGCAACTAGCTAGGAAAATTAATTAGGAATTACCTTTCAAACAACCCAAAAAACATTATATACATCAGCATTTCTCTTAAAGAATATACAAGCAAGAAATTTTAGCTGAATTTATGTTTTTTTTTCTCTAATGAATGTATGAATGCCATACTCATGCAAAGATACAACTCTGATGACTGAGGATTTTCCTTCTAGCCAAATGCTAGTTCACTTGCAGCACATTTCCAGGACTGCAATTTTTAGAAATGTGTTTTTCCTTTTTTTAACCATAATTCTATAGGTGTAAAGCCTTTAAGATATCTATTGCTCTTTAGAGAAGATTTCTTTAGGAAAATTAAAGAAGTAAAGTGTCTTTCCTGAAAATTCAACATACCTGATAGGGAAATTAAATGCAATCTTTGAATTCTTAGAGACATCATAGCCTTTTTCACAGAGTTGTTTGTAAAAAGTGTTTATCAATATTTGGTATCTTTTAAGATACTTTCATTGACCTATGCTGTTCATCTTTATAATAGATGTAGGAGATTACTTATAACTCCCATCTCATGAGACTTGTCTAGCTGCTTACTGACTTTAATTTGTTATATTTTGTGTTTTAAAACAGATGGGAATGAAAAATAAATGAACACCTCTGTCACAAAGTTATTTTTATTTATTATCACAGTTGTTGTGGATGCCAAACCCTATAAAAATCCAAGCTTGGTCGAGACCAATATATAGCATACTTGTGGATGCAGTGCCATGACATGTAATAATGAGTACAGTGGTTATGGTTAATATTTTATATCAAGAGACTCTGATTGTCCCTTGCCTAGTATTCTTGCTACTGCACTGGGAGATGGAGGAGAGAGCATGAGAGTGCTTCATTCATATTCATATTGGAAATTCATAGAGATTTTGGTTTTATTCCTTTCCAAGTGGTTATGCTTTTACTGAAAAAGAGGAAGGCACTCTAAGGGATCTGGAGATCAAAATAATGTAATTTATCCACTGCAGGAGCCAACAGTAGGTTTTATGCTCTGTCCTTTCTTCAGCTAAATGATTTGAGTCAGGTAGGTCATTTTCATTTTGCACATTTTGAAAACAGTGTATGAATACCTCATTGAAATTTGAGGACAAGAATTTCATTAAGTAATTAAAAAAATTGAATTATCATGCTGATTTGGGTAACATGCCAGTCTGTGGCCCTTTGAACTAGCACAATTTGCTTTCAGGCTCTGACACTGTTTTACTTTGAGCTAATTTGAGCATTTAATACACTTAATAGAAGGCAACAACAGAAGCTTGGCAAGGTTTATAACACTTCAAACATGTAAGATCCTCTTAGAGAAGGTTTCAAATTCATCTACATCCACACCTGGTAGATTTGGGTTGTAGAAATAACTTGAAACTCTCTTTTGGCCTTTCTAATTCTGCTCATGTTTGTTTTTCTAACTGATCATCTTATCCAGAGTTAGAGTAACTGCTATTTATTTACGTTTTTGCCTCTGTTATTTCTCCTGATTCTGAGTCCCGTGATTGCCTCCAACACCTGAACTTTTATAACATAAATGCAGGCATAGTATATTCCTAAAATGCAATATAATTTGCTCAAGGGAGGAACTCTTAAGTTTTGTTTAATTCAAAATTCAACTCAGTAAAATTTGCCAATACTCTTGCAGTTAATTTGGAACACTCTCAGTAAAAAAAAAAAAAAAAAAAAGTTTCTAAATTACATAATATTCAATATTAAGAAAACTGAGAAAAGCCTAATAACAGTTCAGAATTTCCTCTCAAGGTGAAGTTTTACAATGGTTTATATTAACTTACTCTTACAACAACTCTTACAACTTTTCTGCCTTAGAACTCTCCTTCTGTTTAATGTAGCCTAAGGATTATAAAATTCCCAGATGTCAACTCCTTGATTACAAGGAAGCAATTAGTAATAGAATCTAAATTTATATTTCTCAAGATGAAGAAATAAAACCCCTATGAGAGTAATTTCTCTGGCCTGCATTTCAGAAGAAAATACACTTTGAACAACAAAAACCTCCACTATGAAAAAGCAGTGTAATATCATTAAAGTTACGGCAGATAGTGTTGCTATACTTTAAAATAAATAAATTCGTGAAGCTGTGTTTTTAATGTTAAAAGCACTTCTAAATAGGAATAACCTTTGATCATTTCAGTCATGGAATTTGAAATGAAAATATTTTAAACTTGTAGCTGTTTAGAAATGAAAAATGAAATACTTAAGATAACCTGGTCGATATGTTTTTAGAAATTCTTGCAACTTCATTGCCAGCTTACATAAATACAAAGGTTAAAATTGGATGACCAGAGCTGCCTATGAAAACTCTGTCTTGCTGAAATTAATTCAATTTTTTATTTCAGAAAATGTCATTAATGCTTTTGGTTTGCAATTAAATATGCTATCATTGCCAGGAAAACTAAACAAAACCAATACCTTTGGCACTAATGATTATAAAATCTTTACCAAGAATGTAGGAAAAGTTTGAATTAATAGTTGCTATAAGTGTGCTATGGAAATGAACTATTTTATGGAGAGTTTTATGTTGTTTTTTAATAAGATGCTGTTTGGTCTACTGAACTGCATAACTGGAATTTAAAGTTCACCCTGTTTATTAAAGGGTTACTGTTTCCTTAACCTCTTATAAACTCCAAATGGATTACTTTAAAGTCTTGTTTATTCAGTGATACTCTCAGACAAAGTGCAACGTACTGTAATTTGGATTTGGCAAGGTCATGTTTCCCGGAGTTTTAGTTCAGGTCCTAACTGCAATATCTTCCACCGATTTTAAGAAGTTTTGTATTAGATTCAATGTCTTTAGTGTAGCTCAAAGGAAAACTGTATGTGAGAAATAACATTCAGAAACCTATTTCTGAAACCAAAGATAATAAAACTAAAAAATTATTATTTTAGAATCTCTAAAATAGAGAGGAAGAGGATAAGAAAGATTTTAATCTTCCATCTTTAATCTTTCTTGAAAGAGTTTATTCAGAAAAAAAATAGAAAAATATTTTTTTTTAATTACCATTACTACTAAAATGGAAAAGAATAGTTCATACTGATAAGGAAGAAACCTGCAAAAAAATACTTATGTTCAGTTCATTTTCCTATTATGGTTAAAACTTCAGCTTATTGAGATTTTTTCCAAGAGAATGTCATCTTGGTGCACTCTTGCCCCTCTCCATCCCACTTGTATACTTAAAATCCCCAAGACTTCTAACTGTAAACTTTCAAATTAATTTATAGTCTTACATCATCACAATTAGCACAGTACTTACAATTATTAGGCATTTACACATGGTTTTGTGTTGCTATGTGGTTGTATCAGCTTTCAACCTAACAGGAATTGCAAATTTGTGTCATGCTTACAGGGTATCTTTTAAATAAAGGATATATTCACTGGATCTTTAGGATCCATCAGCTAAATATTTCATTCCCTATTTAGTGTTTGCTATTATCCAGATCAGCATCCCTGTGGTTTGTTGAGGTCTTCCTTCCAGTAGTTTAAGGTTAATAATTCAAGCACTGGACTGTTTATTTGTCCACATAGATGTGTAGGCAGATTATGCACCAGTGGTGGTGATGATAAAAACTTTGTGAGTGACTTACTGGCTTTTTGATTTTCTTCAAGTTTTTATCTACTGTGTGACATTTTACTAGCTCTTTTTTGATGATTACTCTATCTCCAAGCCATGTACTTTGAACTGAGTAAAAAAACAGTCGGAGTTGAGATGGCAAGCAAGTCGAGACAAACCTAAGGTAGCGCTGCTCAGGGTGGCTCAGGTAAGATTTGTTCCTACAAAATAATGAAAGTGTCACTGCAGTCCTGTAATTTGCCTCTTCTCTTCTTTCTGGTGTTCAAGTTGTGCCACAGAAGATCTAAAGTGAAACATCCTAAGGAGAGGCTCAAGCAGCACCCTTGCCGTGAAGCCCTAGAGAAATTCACTCCAAGCTAAGTGGTGCTTTTAGCTCAGGGGTGCAGAGCTGAGGGGAGAAGCACAATCTTTACTTCTATCAGCAGTCCTGGCTGACTTCTAGAGAGAGAGTGGCACTTTCTCAGAGCCACAAAACAAAAATGAAAAGAGGAGGATTAAAGTGTAGTTTTCAAAAGGAGAAGATGAAAAATAGAGCCTGGCGTGCGTCGGCTACTGCAAAATCTTTTGAACTCCTTTAAACTTAATCTAGATGAATTACACCTACATGTAATTAGTCACGTTTCCAGCTACATTATTGCACATCCACTTTGTTTGTTTTTTCTGAATGATGGGATGCTGAATAGTGGTTGTTCACCACCATGGCTCTTTCAGCTTGTCTTGCACAGAGTGCTAAGCTCTTACTTTATGCCTTTCTCTTCTTGTGTGAAGTGACAAATGGTTGAGCCAAGAGATCAAGCCTAAGGGCAGAGAAGAGGGTGAAAAAAGCAAGTTTATAGCTTTGCACTTCAGGAGAGTAGAGTTTGTCCTCTTAAATGATATTCCTGGGAGAGTTGCCTGGGGATAAGGTCCTGGAGGGAGGAAGGATAAAAGAAACCTTGTTTGTATTCAAGGACCACCCCCTCCCAGCTCATGGGGTTCTCGTGCAAATGATGAGAAGTCTTGCAAAAATGCCACGAAGCCTCTGTGGATAAACTAAGTTGCTTCTGGCCAGACTGAAAGACAAAAGGGAAGAACACAAAGGGTGGAAGTAAGGATAGGTAATTTGGGAGGAATACCGAAACCTTGTCCAAACAGACATGGAGGAAGTTAGGAAAGCTAAAACCCAAATGGAAATAAAACTAGTTGGGGACATCAAGGACAAGAAGAAATGCTTCTACAAGTACACAGGTGATAAAAAGAAGACCAGGGATCTGGTTACACAGGATATGGAGAAGGCAGAAGTACTGAGTGCCTTCTTTGAGTCTTTACTGGCAGCACTGCTCTTTGTGAATCCCAGGATCTGAGGGGAAACCTCCTCAAGAGTAATTCATCCTTGACTTACTTGATAAGCTTCTAAATGAAGTGACAGACTTGGTAGATGATGTCCAGAGGCCTCTTCTGGTGTCAGGCATTCTGTGAAGCCATTGCAAAGCTTTGCCCAATCTGTAACTGTAGATTAAGCATTATTTTTAGTGTAGAAGTCTGCCTGAAGAAACTTTTTCCTAATGAAAGCATCGGTGCACAAGTAGAATTTAGGGAGAAGTAAGGACAGTTCCTTTTGACAGGAACTTCCTTAGAAAAGGGCTTGCTAGACTTTCAGTTTTTTCTGTAAGAAAGACTAGGTGTGTTTTATATACGTGGGTGATGAAAGCTGCATAAGAAATTGTTTCTCTTTAAGTTAAGGTAAGGATTGAAGTTTTGAGGGGAATTGGAATGGAAAGGCCTGAAGATGTGCAGGTTCTAAGACTGAAGAACTTGGTCAAATCACAGCAAAGAACTGGATGCAACAGAGAGAAACTGGTGTTACTGGTTCCTCTAAATAAGAGATACTGAATCTGAGGGGTTTTTTGTTGAAGTTTTCTTGCATCATCAAGATTTGAATTTGCCCAGATCAAATATAGTTAATGTCAGAAATTTAGGATATTTTTGTTGTTTGATGTAGAGGCTTGAATTTTGGTGATGCATTACACCGTAGGACAGAAAATTTTGATATAATTAAATCAGATATTTACATTACCAGTTTGTCTATAAATAAATGTTGAGCGGAAAAAAGTATTTCCTTGCTACAACCTGTCCACTGCTATATTAAAAATTTGAACAAAGTAGGCTGTGCACAGCTAAAGTGACATCTTGAAAACTTAATAAAATCAGCTTTCTGTTCATCCTAAAGCTTTGCCAAAAAAGAATGAGTTAGAGAAGACATTTCATTTAATAACTTGAAATACATGGAAATACACAAGTATACTTCTCTAGGATCAAAAAAATGTCCCCAAAGTATAAAAAAAAGTGCTTTATGTCTAAGGTAAAATTGCTCTTTTTGTGAAAGCTGGAGATGAAATGTTAAAGACAGACTGGCAACAACTGTTTATTCTTTCATGTTTCTTTATTGCACATTTATTGATTATTAAGGTAGTCAGAATTAATTAAAACTAATTCTACATGTGATTGTCTCAACTTTATTTGTATAAAAGAAATCATCATAGAACATTTTGTTTAGATCTACTCTCATTTTCCTTATATTATTGCATAGTATCAGGTATGTGATTATTGCATAATGCTTCTAGTTCAGAAAGTGAAAAAAAGATCTTATGCACTCATAATCCACATAAAATAGAAATTCATAGATTTCCTTATCCTCTTGGAAAACAGCATAAAAGGTCTGTCACAAGTCAGTTCTGGTTAACAAATATTTTTTCCTCCTCTTTTCAGATTGAATGTAGGTTAATCTCTTGTTATTTATCTGTACTGAAGGTATCACATAAAATTGCTGGAACTGCTGTCATAGTGAATATTGACAAGCTGAAATAGTGTAATGATAGAAAAGATAACTTCAAAAGGAGATATTTTTCTTCTTAAAGGCTACAGGCAGTTCATTGCTACTGGTTGTCTGTGCCTTGTCCAGAATATTTTTAGATGGACTTTTTTCTTGTAAGGAGAGCTGCCTTTTACAATTGTTCTTGGCAATTTCCTAATTTTGTGAAATATTTTCCTTAGGAAAGGTAGTATAAAAAAAAAGTCAAGAATTATATATTGTCAGCATCAAATCAGATTTCTGAACCAAAGGTAATTAGAAGAGAAATTGATGTGTCACATATAAGACCATCAGGGATTTCTTGTTTAAAATACCATCTTTGCCAATCTTCAACCCTTTGGGGATGATGCATGTCACATTTCTGCTTTATTCCAAGTTTTATGAAACTTTTCCATCTGAAAAGGCTCAGCTATACTTTGCTGTGAGGGTAAGCCAGGACAGTATTTTTGACACAGTAGAATTTTTGAGGATGTCAAAATATTTTGATATAAGCTTAATCAAGTCCTAAAAAATTCATAAGAACTAGAATTAAAATTGCCATATGGCTTCATTTTAGTACTCCTGAACAAACCACTTGGGATGTAATTTTCAGTGACACAATTACAGGTGATGGGGTTTTTTTCAGAGAACCCCTTCTGCACTTTATGCCCTGGAGATTAATTTGGTCAGTGGGACAGGTTGGCAGTTGTCTCTGTGTGTAATGGCTTATTTGATGGATTTGGAGAATCAGACAGAGTAAAAGAGAGTTTGCTAGAAGGGAATCAAAAGCTGAGACCAAAGAAAGAAGAGGTCCATGAAGGCAGTGCTTACTGTTACATAGTGTTAGTGTATGCACATGGAGCACAGGACCTCACAGGCAAAAATTCAATGTTTTATTGCTTCTGTAAGTTGTAATTCAAACTGATTATGGGTCAATTTGATTTGTTGACGTTAGGATTGCACTGATAATTTAAAAAAAAAAAACAAACCCTGAATGTCAACTCTATGAGTAACAAGAATAGCAATGTTTACATAAAAGAAGATAACAGGGTTATTTGTATAATGTACACTGGAAATTTTGTCTTTCTGAAAAAAACAAAGTACAGTGGTGGCAGGGTTGGTAGAAGTAAGCAGGCTGGGTGACAAATTCAAGTTGTATAGTTTTCTCTTGACATGTGGGATTCTGGTCATCTTAGGCAGATTAGACAGCAGGAAGAAATTGCACAGAAATGCATGTGGGGCAGTGACAAAAGTACTGGGCAAAGTGGAGCTGGCAGAGCATTCACTGTATGCCAACATCTGTTCCTTTTAAAAAGTAATAACACAACACTTACCCACTAACTGTGAGTATTCAACTCATGTTCTTTGTGGGACTGCAGTGGAACTCTGCAATGCACGAGCACGTCCTCAAGCCTTCATTAAAATTTCATTTGGACAGCAGGGCCCCCTATGTCAAAAATGAGGTGGCAGAAAATGGCTAAATAAATTGCAGCAAGGGGAGGGAATGCGATACAGATACATCTTTAATGAGGAGAATAGGATGCAGTCATGCTCAAAAGGCGTTTCCAAACACACAAAAAGCTAATAAGAGAAGTGGCAGCCACAACATGCTTCAGAACACAAGTTATCAGGTATGTATCTTGGTAAATACTGTTAGATTAGAGACATCTATGCATGCAAAATAAAGCCCTTTTGACCATATTTCTTTATGCAGGGTGGTGTTTGCTAGGTTTGACCAGTGAAGTGGTGGATAAGCAAAGGACAGGGGCACAGTTTGAAAACAGCTACTTTTCCATCAAGACTAAATTACATATACTGCTAAACTTAAAGAGGGCTGTGGAGCTTTTATTTACTTTCTTTAGTTTTTTTTAGAGAGCACTTGGGCACTTGTTTTCCAGCTTTGCTTCGCTGAGCGCATTTAGAGGTCTGTGAGCTCCTACTCTCGCTGATGAAGGATGTGTTGATCTTTGGATAGTAGTTCTTCCTGCCAGACTATAACACAGTCCAGTTCACTTATAGAGTCTGTAGAGACATATCTAGTAAGCACAGAGAAGAAAAATACTTCTAGTACCCAGAAAGTATTTCAGTGCTGGTGGATTAGTTTTTCATTCAGTGTTTGTGTTTCCCCTCTGTTACTTCTTTCCTTGTGTGCTGGTTTTGGCTGGGGTAGAGTTAGATTTCTTCACAGTGGCTGGTATGGGGCAGTGTTTTGGATTTGTGCTGAACACAGGGCTGATGATATAAAGATGTTATTGTTATTGCTGAGTAGGGCTTACACAAAGCCAAGGCCTTTTGTGCTTTTCATACTGCCATGCTGGCAGGGAGGCTGGGGGTACCCGGGAGGCTGGGAAGGGACACAGCCAGGACAGGTGCCCCAAACTGACCAAAGGGATATTCCAGACCATGTGACATCCTGCTCACTGTATAAAGTGGGGGGAAGAAGGAGGAAGACATTTGGAGTGGTGTTGTCTTCCCAAGCCACAGTTATGTGTGATGGGGCCTTGATCTCCTGGAGATGGCTGAACATCTGCCCAAGCATGGGAAATCGTGAGTGAATTCCTTTTTTGCTTTGCTTGTGTGCATGGCTTTTGCTTTCCCTATTAATCTCTCTTTATCTTGACACTTGGGTTTTCGAGCTTTTACCCTTCTGATTCCCTCCCCAATCCTGCTGATGGGGAGTGAGCAAGTGGCTCCCTGGTATTTGTTTGCTGGCTGGGGTTAAACCATGGCAGTCCTTTTGATACTGTGGTATAAATTAAATATCTAGATCAAAATTTCAGGACACCTAAACTAGACTAGGCATGAAAAAGTCAGAAAGGACAGGATCTAACAGCAACATCCCTGGGAGCCAAAGGCAACACCCAAAATGGACTCCGAGTCATGGGTTCTTCCCACTTCTATTGGTTTGGTTCGTTTGCATATCAGAGTTAATTCTCCAATTAAAACTTCAGTTAATTATGTAATTTCCCCGAGCTCACCCCCTTTTCTAAGATGTTGGTTTACACATTTTCGGGCCCAGGACAGCCTGGGTGTCCTTGGAGAGCAGGCCCAGAGAGGCTTTGTTATGTTTGGAGAACAGAAGTGAGCAGGCTACAAGAAACTTCAGAGTTACACACGGGGCAATACAGGATTTGAAAAATATAAAAGTTAAAACCTAGAGCATCACTTCCATCAGGAGACCTCCTGGGGGGCAACACTTAGCTCTTTGCCTGTGTGCCCAGGCTTTGAAGGAAACCTGAATGTCTGGGAGAGTGGCACAGGCAGCAAGGCACGGCCAGGCTGTCCTCAAGGACCAGGGTTGTGAGGAAGGGGCACTGGAGCACTCCACCACCAGGGATTTAGCCACATTCAACGTGCTGCAGGATCTGGCTGCTCTCAATGATTTAATGAAGTAGTGCATGAAAACTCCACTCCATTTCCAGTTCTGCTGCCATAACAAGCTGCAGTTACGTACATGTAAGATGTAGAGTGATCATTTAGAAGGTCAGATAGGTCCACAAGCAGGTGTCAGTCCTAACAAAGCAGGCAGGACTATGAGGAACATCTGAGAACAGCAGTGCTTGCTTGAGCTTGTTCATGCCAGCCAATGTTTTGGGCTCTGTCTGCTACTAGAAGTTGAAATTGGTTTTCCTTGGCACTTTGAACATTAACAGATCTGACACAAAAGCCTCTCATTCTCCCTCACGATCTTCAGAATAGGAAACATATTACTTGGGCAGCTGAAATGATCTCCACAGCAGCTCACCATTGCATTAGGTTGGTAGGGAGCCTAATTTACTTCTCCCTTCACACCATCTCCTCGTTGTAAAAGCAGATGATAATTTTGAATCCATAATACTTCTATCTGCAGCATAAAATCACTGATGCTGTTTTAAATGTGTCAAGGGGATCATGTTTTTCTGTTTAGAAGAGATGTTGCATAGGTGGATCTGGTAAAATATTATAAGAGATTTCAGAATTATATCAATCAGGAATATAAACACACATAAAGTAGGAAGTGGTTTTTAAAAGTTTAATTTGAAAATAGATTTCTCATTAAATTTGGACCAGGTTCATTTTTACTGTCTTCAGCATGAGTTATGTGTTTCCTACAAGGAGGACTATTGGAGAAACAAAGGCTTTATAAGGAACATGATTATTTAATTTAGTAATTTGATTTATACAAATTCCAAAAGAACAGTGTGATACAGTCAATTCTGATCATAAAAGGTAAAGCAAGCAATAATAAATACCTACCATTAATATTTTTTTCAGGTGCATTGCAGGTTACATAATAATACAGAATAATTTACAAAGTGTTTTTATTTATTTTTTAATATTTATGTGATTTAATCTTTTAGATATTTTATAATTTTACACTAAAAAGTGAAAGTAAAAAATGATGGAAAACAAGAAAGGGGAAGGGACAAAAATTATTCAGTGGAACTTTGTACTTTTATACAATGACACCTGAAAAGTTTTGGTTGTCTATAATTTCTTCTTTACCTCACAAAAATTTAAAATTGACATTTTGATTAGGTGCCAAAAATATTTGCACTATAGTAACATCCATTTTTTCTTTGTTTAATAGATACCACCCATTTGATCAGATCAGATAAGCTTAGATCAGATGATTTGAAAATACAGTTACATCCTTAAAAATTGGAGAACTATCTTTTAAAAAAATTAATGACTTATTTCTATCTATGAAACTGTATTGGATTGGAGAAAAATAATGTTCTTTAAAAAGAAAAAAGTACTTGATAAGGAGAGAGATAAAGACTCTTGTAGTATTAAAATCAGTTTGCTTTCTTAACTTTTAAAATGAGGATTGCCATTTGAAAAAAGTATCCCTGCAACTTGGGCAGAACATACTTGGATCTGCTGATCTATATGCAATTTTGTGCAGCAGATGTTGTTCCACAAAAAAAGGTTGGAGTGTGGATTGGCATTTGTGACGGAGAAAAACAATGGGCTTGATTTTCAGGAAAAAAAGCTTAGCTGAATTTAAGTTATGCAGGCTGAAGCGCAGTGTTCAATTTATGACCTATTTTTGGGAACAATATATCACTTTCTGTAACAGTGACAGATACACACACATATATATAATTTTACAGGAAGGAAACAAATACTCTAAATTTTCTTTGCATTGTCGCAGTTTAAGGAACAAAACACAATAATATCTTCCCTTCATCTCTGTTGGAAAGTTGCTGGGTTTGGCAGGAGAAGGCACCTCCTAGGCTGTAGATAAGGGCTTAGCACAGCACATATCATCACAGCAAAGGGACTGGTGTAATTCATATTGTGCAAGTGTGTTATTCTTGAAGCTGTCTGTCTGATGTGTTGTGCAAACACCTGGATGATACTCAGCAGTACATTGCAGCAGGCAGAATTCATTCCTCAGCCTGCTGCATGGGAATATTAACTTTTACCATGTCATAGGGGAGGAAGATTGGATCCATTAATTGATTAACCCGTCATGAGGCTCTTTGAACTGATGGGTCTTGTGTCTTCTTTACCCCCTGTCCAATTCAATCTTTTCAACAACTGAATTCTAAAATATTAAACTGATTTTAAAGCATTAGAAAAAGACACAGTTACAAACTCTATAAGAAGTATTTGTAGGAATACACCATTGCTTCATTCAAGAAGAAAAAGAAAAAGAAAAAAATAAAAGATGGAAGGTTCATTTAATGCAGTCATGAGTTATAGAGTTGGTTTCTACCCAAACTGCAATTTGGACACAACTCAAAATATCTGAACCATTGTAAAAATTATTTTGAAAATCAATTTGCTCGGTAGATTACCAGCTAATTAAAACAGAGCCAGTTTTCATCCAGCCTGCTGGGGGTGTGGAGAGGGGGGGGAAAATAGCTAAAATCAATATGTATCTATTTTTGTGTACTTAGAAAAGATGCCTGGTTATTTTCTGAAAGGAAGAAAGTGGGCTTAAACTGGAGTCCCAAAGCAATGGTAGCAATGGTGAAGTTTAGGTCCAGAGTTTTTGCCTCTGAGTCATTGCAGACAGGTATATATTCCTAAGAAACCTGATTTGTTATTATTATTTCCCCTTTCTAATGAAGAAAAAAAAAAAGTCACAATAACAACCATTTATTTCTGCTTACCATATTGCCTATGCTCTGATAGTATTGTTTTATAGCAATTTGTTGGAATCAGGTGCCAAAACTGAAAGAATATATGTTTATTTGTCTAAAAGCCCTTATTGCTGATTTTTTGTTTGAATGTGAGTATAGGAACATAAATTTGATGAAAATGCTTCTGGTTACTGAGTTACAGTACTGCAACTGCTCCTGTGGCATGGTGAGGGTTAAGGAATGTTACACATATGTTTCATTTATCTTTTCCAATTCATTTAAACTTTAGCACCTCAGGTCTGAAGGTTATGCAGATGACAAGGACAAGGTTATGCAGATCTACACTTTTGTCTCCAAGAAACCTGGAGGCTGCCTAAAATAGCAATTCCCTTCGACCTTGCCTCCGTACGATGGCAATAAATGATTTTTAATTCAAACTTGCTGGGTTCATTGTGTTTTCTAGCTAATGGGTCCTTGCTGTCTGTGCAAGTTTGAATGCATATATAAAATTCACAAGCAGCCCAAGTCAAATATTGATCATTTCTTCACCTGAGTAACAAGGGAAACTTTTCTATTTCTGAAGTATTAACAATGGAAATCGATGTGTTTTCGTATCTTTGGGGAAATGCCCTCTATTGCAGCTAAACACCTTTGAATTGGTGATGGTTAATATATCATTATGTTGGTATGCAAAAACTAAGGTTCTAACCCAGGGTGCCACAGGTGAAGAAGTGCTGGTCCTTACCTGGTCATGTCCAAGCCATAGTGACCAAACCAAAAGCTCTCTGAATTTTTAAAGGATTGGATTCTTTTAATGTGTCAGTTTCTTTGTCTGTAAAATGTTATTCATGCTGATGCTTCCTTGATTTAAAACAGAAACATTATCAAGCAAAGTTGGTATTCTGGGAAGTGCCTTGAGATGCCCAGGTGGAATATTGTAGAATTGCAGTTATAGAATACCAAAGTTAAAATTCAGTTTATTACTACCATCCATCTATGTCATCAAAGTTCTATTGCACCTTACAATGCACCCACCTGTGCCTTACCAAAAGAGGATTCAGTTTAGTAACTGAAAATATACAGATTTCCTAACCTGTACAACAATCTAAACAACCTGTAGAAAATCAGGTATAATGAAATTGTTTTTCCTAATATGCAGCTCAAAGCCATAGTTAGGACTTCTTTGGGAAATGCAACAACAAAAACCTTCAGCTTTTAGGAGATTATTGTTGGAAATAAATATATGGGGTCCTTGGGGTTATTTTATGTCAGAAGAAAAATATGGTTATATAGGAAGAACAAGTATGGATCCTGTGGATATGCTGCATTTTGTAAAGAATTATGTTTCAGATATGTGGCTTACTGTAAAATTATTGCCAATACTGGTGAAACAAAATAGGATAAACACAACAGTGGGAAATGATCCTTTTTTCTTCAGTGAGCAAGATTGTAAGTGTTGTGATAGATGTTGCCCTGTGACCATAAAAGACAAGCTTTTATAGTCTACTTTTAAAGATCAACATGTTTGGATTATATTAGTTGAAAGAGAAGAACTATATCCCAAATCAAATAAAACTCCACGGACAAAGTTCTGTTTCCTTCTTTGGTCTATTTTTTTTTNTTTTTTTTTTTTTTTTGTGTTATGTGCCAGCTGCAAAACCTGTCTTTTGTTTGAAAAAGTCAGTGTGAGTCTGATGTATTTCTGTAGGTACTACTTACAGCAGTGTTAGAATAAAAAAAAAGTAAAAAACCAATCCGTATGTTACCTTATTACCTTTTCTTTGCTCATTTTCTTAAATCAGTATAGCTGACTCCCAGTGAACAATTTATGAAGGAACAGAGATTGAAGTTTCTCCATGTTTGGCTCATTAATGCAAGTGACCCTCACATCATCCGAGCTCTCTTAACAGAATGAAAGTGGCATATAAAATGAACTGCAAGCATTTTAGAGAGGCCCTGTTTACAGAAGAACTATAGATAAAGTATCTTCTCCATTTGCTATCTTGCCTTCTTGATTTATGTCTTGTAACAGCCACATGTCAGTGCTCTTATATTTCTCAAAGATATTGAGGAGAAACTGTGGGACTGTATAGTAATTCAGTTATTGATAAATACCAGATTGTATTTTCCATTTTTATTAAGTAGGTGTTCTGCTATTGGCCTTTACTACTTCAGAATACTTTAATTATCACATATTTATCAAGACTACTAAGTAAGTATTTAAATAGACCCTCCTCCAAATTATTTTTATGCCTTGCAATTTATATAGCTCTCAAAAAAAAAAAAAAAGAAATATAGCTAAACTGTCTGACAGGAAGCAAGATGTAAAACTTCAAAGCACCAGAACATTAAAACACAGTTAAAGATGAGTATTTAAGTGGAACAAAGAACAGAGTTTTAGGATTAATCCAGCTATGGCAGATATGCAAAATCTGATTGGGTTTTTCTCATTCCTGCAGTTTAATCGGTTATTCTGTAAATAGCACTATTCCATAATCCTCAGTAAGTCTTCTGTTGAACCTCAAATATTTTCAGATAAACTTTTCCAAATCATGAGCTTGACAGACCCATAACTTTAGGTAGCCTATTCTAAGGTGATGTTTTGTATGTGTGTGTTTTTAACAAACACAGGTGGCTTCTGTGAGAAGATACCAGAAAGAAGTCACTGATCTTTAAAATATAGGAGATGATTAGGAGAGTGGTGGCAATCCACAAAATTAGAAACAGGAGGTCATCCCTAATAGTCATCATGAGAGTTGCTAACACCAAGAATTTAAGAACAATCAGAATGCCAGACCAAAAAAAAGGGAGGAAAAGCTTAAATTTCATATTCATTTTCATAGCTTGAGTATCAGACTGGGAAAGAAGTACCAGGGACTTGCTGCAAGTCGTGGAGTCTGATCCTGCTGGATCATTAGGGGAATATGTGGGGTATTTGTTTTAAGTGGTTAATGGAGAATGTCTGTGGTTGTGGGCAGATTAATTTTGTGAAGTATCTCCTAAAGTCTTCAGCAAACTCCTCAGGCACTCCTAGTTTCTTTATTTCTGAATCCCTGAAATAATCTGGTTCTGTTATAGAAATTTCCTCTGAGTTTCCAACCATGACTTTCGTAGAGTTGGGAGAAGTTCATCTCACACTGTCTTTGTAGAAGTGGCCAACTCCAAAGTAAACGATGGCTTTGAAATAAATAATAAAGATTTCTGCACTGGATTTTGAATATGATTCAAGCTCTTTCAGAGGAGCAAATTAGAGAATGGAACAAGTTCAAATCGGTGTATTCATCATAACTTTAATACTTTGGTTAGGAAAGGAATTAGCCATTAAACATCTATTTAAGTATTTTGTGTGCATGTGCATGATGGCCAAGTTATTAAGACTGTATAAAAACACAAAGAAAAAATACAATTCTTTATACGATGAGAGAGATTAATCCATACTCTACATCAGTTTGGGGCCTATTATATATAGAAATGGAAGTGCTCTATTCAGCTTGGGTTGAGTTGCTCATAATTCTTTTAAGACACTAATTAAATGTCTTATATCCAGTAAGTAATAGAGCCTGCTGCCTCTGACAAATGGAGTTTTGGCCAAAACCTATCGAGTTCTTTAAAAATATCTGAAGAATGGGAAGACTACAATACATTGTATAGAAACCTTAAATCTAGTTTCAGGGAGGAAAAAAAAAAAAAAAGAAAATATTCTTTGATGAACTTATGAAAGGAAAGATCTATTGCAGGATGAAAGCCTGACCTTCTGAATTCTGCTTTGCAGGACCTGTGATGTGGGTGTCGTGGTTTAACCCCCCAGCTGAAACCAGCTCAGTGGGGAAGGTAAATTTCCTTGCTTAGAACATTAATTCTGCTTTAAACAATATATTTAAGTGGAAGATCTACGACCCTTACAAAACTTCAGAAATGTTCCCTTTCAGAAAAAAACAAACTCGTTTCTGAGGAAGAGTTTGATTCCTCCTTTTCCTCAGAAACCTCAGGATCAAATTACGGTAGCCCATTGTGCAGAAACCCCTTCATGTGCACGGTAGAATTGCGGCTAATTGCATTCCAGTGGTGCGATTAACAAAAATTTGGAAGGAAAAGTGTCAGGCATTCGGGCTCAAAATGTGAGCTGGAGTTCACATTCCGGAGAAATTGTCTTGTATATTTAGACATGCATTTTATATTGTTTCAGCCTGCAGTTAATTAACACTGCTTGTAGAGCCCTTCTTGCTACCTGTTACATGTGATACTTTTCAGAAGCCAAACCAGATGCTTTCTGCCTCAAGCTCTGGCAGACTTTGCAGGATGAAACAGGGCCTGTCACATATTAGGGGATGCCTCTCAACCTACTAAATGTTGCACCATTTACTAGAGCTGCAGAGGTAAGAATGGTTCCCAAAACTGTTGAGAGGAGAGTGCTTGAACCTTGTGTTCATTACAGCCATTAGTCTCTTGTGCCTAGGTTTTTGAGCTCCAGGAGTAGGCATGTAGGTGAATCAGATAGCAATGAATACAGTGGCAATGTGCAGAACCAGTAAAAAAGAAAATTAAATTTGTTTAATTTTAAAAGATTTTTCAATTTTTAATTTTTTAAAATTAAGGTTTTGATTGAAGATTTCGCAATTCCATACAGCACCTACTTGCTTTTAGATATAAAGAGTAATGAAATTAAAAACAAGAAACAAAAATTGGAATTGTTTATAGGAGCACATTGTATATAATGTATAGGTCAATGATTGTGAACCTGATTTAGTCAGAATTACTTCAGACATTCTCAGGCAATAATAGTGAAATAAACCCCCAAAATTTATGGGACTACTCTTGAAGGGAGTCAGCAAGAAGTAAATGAAATTCACTTTTCTAAAAGTGACTACTTTTGTGTGTAACATACCTGCTGCAGTTAAATCATGCTCTGAATATGTGATGATCATTTAAGTCATTAATGTCTGTGCTTTGTTCTGTTCAAAGAACTAAGTCAGGAAATGTTTGCATTTTACTGTGACTGTGGCTCAGCTCAGAAGGGGTCAGGTGTACCTTGGGTTGTCTTCCTGAGCAAACATGCAGACAAACTTTTTCATCTCAAATTTCAATTACAGCCCAGTCTGTCCCCTCCCCCTCCACCTCCTTTAATGAGAAAAGAGGAATCAATGCACATTAATGCTTTTCCAGACCGAGTAGTTTATTTCTGTATGTGGCTTGCTTACAGTGGCTTGGTCATCAGAGGAATTAAATCTTTGTTCCTTCAAGACTGCTTCAGCTTCTGTGTAGGGACTTGCAGCCTTCTTGAGTTCTAAAACAGGAGCAGATCTCTCTCTCTCTCTAATTGCCTCAATATCAGGAAAAAAGAAATTGCTGGGTAATTCGTGGTGGATCCCATTATTATAATGTCTCTGGAATTTCTTGAGTAATATAATAATCTGCAATCTTTCAGATAGAAGTCCCACTTTTTTTGCTCTCACTCGTGCTAATTTTACACCAGTGTGACTTTTTGAAGCCAAATGCATCCTATCTAGAGGAAAAAGAATTGAGAAATCAAGTTATCACTCCTCCGTGCTCCATTCTGGAGATACAACAATTTCTGTGCAGGAAGTGCTGTTACCCTACTGACCCTGTCTTCAAAAAAAGTCTCCAACCAGTATCTGCTGAATGAGAAAAAGGCCCTAATCACACCTTTTTATATGCAAAACCTCGAAGTTAATTGGCATTACTTAAATGTTAATATTGTTAATAATAGGCTTTTTCTTTTTTTTTTCTTTCTTTTTTTTTTTTTTTTTCAGGGAAAAAGGGGAAAACTACAGTAATAGCACATTGCTAATATTCAGGGAAAAGCATGAACCCAGAGTAGTAAGGCAGAAGTTTCAGCTATCGCTTTTCCAAATTTATACATATTTTCTCTTCTGTTTTCTCTATGAAGCATGTTCAAAATTGTAAAACATGTAGTACAAAATATCTGATAAGCAGAGTAGCAGGGGTTGGTGCTGGACCTCTTGGATTTTTTGTGGGTTTTTTTCCCACTTCCTGGCCTTTAATGTGACATAAACATCCTGGTACTGTTATTGCACAAACATGCTTTTCTGCATTAAATGTTTAAGTGACTGTTGAAGTCCTCATAGTCCCAGTTTCTGAGTGTATTTTTGAAAGATGAAGCAACTTCATTCTCACTTCGGGGCATTCTCACCGACAGAAATCCTGCTTAAGCATTCTACTCCAACCTGGCAGAAAAATTACTCAAAACGATGCCAGTGACTTTTGAAAGATTTTTCGAGGAGTCCTGAGCTGATGTGATTTCCACTTCAGAATCCATTATCGCATTCCCCTGCTTCAGAACCCTAGCACAGTGCACACCATTTGGAAGGAGGACATGCAAACTTCAGAAGTGGTTTTGTGTCCAAAGAGCAGAGCCAACGCCCGGCTCTCAGTCCCTGAGCTGGCAGAAGAACCCTCAGGTGGCACTCGGGCTCTTATTTGCTGCCAGATAAGAATGTGTGAGCTGTTCATGTGTTACAGCTGCACTGTCAGCTTGGCCACATCTGAAAATCCTATCTGCTGCCTTTCTGGGGCATGGTGAAATACCAAAGGGAGATAATGCTGTGCCTGGGCCCTGCCTTTCCCACCGCTGCAGGCGCTTTGCCTTAAGAGCAGTTTCCAGCTGTGAAGTGGCTTTTTGTTACCTACAGCTTGCGCCTCGTCTGGCTCCCATCCAGACTCTTTTGTTTGCTTGCTTCTCAACTTCGTTCCTTGCAGCCATCAGAACTGGCTGCTTGCGTGGCAGGCTGCCAAGGAATTTGTAGTAGGACTCTGGTATATTTGCTCCCACTTATTGATGCTCTCAACAAGGTTTTTGTAGCACGATCCCCTTCTTACCGTGGCTCTGTTCGAGAGAAATACTCATAATTTTGCATTTCCCTAGCTGTAGCTCACAAACAAGTCAATAATAGCCCCTTCATTGCTTGCAGCCAATCTATTAGCAAGCAAATACCTGAGAAAATGGATATGTGACCTTTGCCTTCTTTTCTAAAATTCTGTGGATGTGAGCCTTGCTTGTCAAGGAGTGTATGAGGGGCTATATATTAAAAGACAGACATAATGGCCCCAAAAACGTTTTTCAGGCACTGTACTTAAGAAGTTATAAATTGTATGATGAGTAGTTGTATTGTGAATCCCTGCCTTTCATCTGCTTTTACCTGCCAGTAGGAAACTCTTATTCTTTAGGACTTTGAAAAAAAAAACTCTCTGAACAATTTTATATGCAGTTAATGTTCTAAAATCTGCCTGAAAGAGAAATTTCATGTCCAATTCTGCCCAGTTGCTTCTCCATAAAACACAAATGCCTCAGGCCTGGAATGGACCTCACTGTGTAAAGCCAATCAATTTGTTAATGAATTATGGTAGGAGAATACCAGCTTCAATTAATCCAAACAATGTGTCTGTGGAAAATGGTTCCAACAAATTTTACATTTTGTGGGTGTTTTTAATAAATATAAGAAATTATTATATGATTAACTGTCTTTGTAAGGGTATAATGCTTGGTTACAAACATATTTTTCTTTTAAAACCATAGTCCAATATTTAAAAAAGAAGTAAAAATCTGTACTGATTTGAGTATTAAACAAATAGAGCTATTTGAAACTTAGATTTTTATTCAGGTAATTGTGGGATGGGGAAGATCACTATCTATTCTACACTATAATCCTGGATCCAAACCGAACTTTTCAGTTCATGGTAAAGTTTTCAACCTTAATATCCATTTTCCTGTTACTTGAAAGGCCAGATATAAGAAAGTTTGTTCACACAACATGGAGCGAGATACCTAATTTTCTAATAAGAGGTATGGCCTTGTTAGAAATCTCTGACATATTGTAAGGCAAATAAGCATTTTTAGAGTTGAAGGATTAAAGCAGTCACTAGGAGAGAGTTTTTTAGTGAGGGTGAGGGGCGACTCAGATTTTAGCACAGCTCTTGGCTTTGCACATCTCACAGCACGGATGTTTGGAGTGCACGTGTAACCACACAGCTTTGAAAGTCCTGTGAAGATAAGTAAAATTACTTACTCCTAAATCAAATTTGTCCAATTAAAGAAAAAATAAGTTTGAGAGCTAAATTTGGACATTGTTTTAAATCAAGGTAATTTGTTACCTAACATGTCCTGCAAATGCTACGTCTATGCACGCATTTCAATGGCCACGGACATTTTGTTAATCAGAAATTGAATAGTTTAAAATTTACTGGTTTATGAGAGCACAGATTGTTCTGTGAACTGCTTGTGAATGAAAAAATACTAGAGCAGAATCACTGTTAGACTAGAACTGTGTAAACAGTTGGCATGAATAATTCATGGAACCAATTTATTTTATTATGAGTTATCTATGAGCAGCAGAAAACTGTCTTGAATTCGAACATTTTGCAAAATTATTTAATAAGGAATTTTGCTAATAAATTCTTGGCTTCCAGTTGATTTATTAAGAACACAGGTAGTTTACTAAGAGTATTAATTATATCTCTTAAAAAATTTTTGAATGTTAAATTTAATTGCAAACAAAATTTCCACTTTTGGCAGTTTTTTTTCTATTCAAAGCAGAATATTGGTCCTCAAGTGAAACCCTTAAATGTTGTAAGCTCCAAATTAACTTCCAGCACACATTCTCCAGTATTTACTTACCTTGAAGTATTCTTACTGGCTGACTTGTTGGTGGGGGGCACCTATAGGAAGTAAATTAATATTTCACTGAGTCAGACTAAGCCATCTATTGTTCTCTTATAGCATTAGAAATCTTGAATTCAAATATTCCTGGGGAACTACTCCAGGTATTTCAGGTGTTCACAGCTTCCCAACTGAAGTGCCATTTCTACACTACATACAAGTGTAGCAACCTGGATGTATTGGAACTGGTGGGTATCTTGCTTTATGAAATGTGATATTCTCACCTGCCAGAGCTTTTCAGTTAAAAATCATTAAAAAAACAGATCTTGAAGGGACTTTGTTTTTTTGGGTTTTTTCAATGCTGTTTTGAAACACTGCCTCAAAGAAGAAATTTACTTGAAAAATTTTTCTTTTATCAACCCTTTCTTTAAAGATGTGAAGTACTTGACAGAGAGCAGTGTTGAGGGAGACAATTTGGTTAAGGAAAATGACATAAATGAGGTATTCCTGCTGTTGCCACTTTGTCAGTGCTCTGAATTGCCAAGTATGGATGCAATGCTTTCTCTGTAATACCTCCTGTAGTGCTCCACAGCCCTGTTGTGATGAATTTAAACAAGCTGTTTCTAAAGAGTGCTTTTTTATAGCAATTTAAATAAAAGCTTATCATCACCCCTTCTTCCATTTGCTAGTAAATCTCGATGAACCATTTGCTAGAAGCAATATCACTAACTAGCCTGCCCAAATAAAGACAGTACAAGGTCAATGACTAGTTCTTTGCTGGTGTTCTGCACATCATTGGCCCTGTACTCCACAGGCAGAAAGACATTTTTAATCCTGAAAATGCCATCTAACCTGGCCCTTTGGACAATGATATCAGTTTCCTGTAATGTGAAATATAAATATGTATATAGACAACATATAATCAATATCTTCAGGTTTTTTTACCTGGGAAAGTTGTATTTTCTGCTGACTGAATAGCTTCTAGACCTAACTTAATACTTTATCTTCATTATATCCTTAGATTTCTTAAGTCAGAGATGAAGATATGGCCATAGCTCTGCCTGCCAAAACTGGCATTGCTACCATACTTTTATTCATAGTAAACACCTCTTTTTTTCTCTACCTCTCTCTCTCACCTTCCTAACAATGTGCACTGCATCCTGGGTGGCTACATTTGTTCAATAATGTATTCAGTCTATTCACTGTGTCTTATTAAATTTTAAAGCCACTCTGTTGTAAGGGATTTTATGTATATGTAGTTTGGGTCTGCTGTCAGTCCACAAGTAAAAGAAAACAATCAAATCTTATACTGCAGTTCTTGTTCATGCTGCATAATAGCACTGGAGAGCAGCAAGCCTAATGGATGCATTTGTTGCAGATAGAAGATAAATGAAAGACCTACTTAGATGGAGCAAACCAAGTTTCTTTCAGTGGAATTCAGGTAACTATTTTCCCTCTTTGTTCCTCTCTCTAATTTTCTAAGAATAAAACCAAACAAGCCTCCTTCCAAAAAACAGAAGTTGATTTATAAATGTTTGGAATCAGCAAGGAATATATCCATTTCCTTTGTCATCCTGGCCATTGTCATCGTTGTAATAGTAGCAGAAATTAGGTAATATTATTCTGATTACCTCAACTACTGGTGAATGCTGAATCACAGCACGAAGGAGTTTGGTGACAAAACTCACCTCACCCAAGAAATCAAAAATTATATGAGGGAATTAATATTTTAACAGTTCAATAGTCTAAACCATTATGCATTATTTGATATAATAGACTAAATTAATACAGAAAGGCATTGATGATATTAAAAAGAATTTGAAATTGCTAAACAAGACCACCAATAGGCACATTTTCTTTGGTGTTACATTCATCTTTCCAATGTCCCACTGGGTCCTAAGGTTGAACAGCATCTGTATTTTGCTAGTTTAACCTTTATTCATCACTATTCCAACAGAGTTAGTTTCTTTGCTATCTCTGCCTAAGATTGCAAACATTGCATGGCTGAATACCATGTCGAATCTTCTTCCAGAACATTTTAGTTACTGAATATTTCTGTGTATTTGCATCCTTCCTCTAGGATAAATATCTTTATGTATCTATATTAAGATACTCTATGTACTGGCTTTGGGGGCTTTTAGCAGCTCAGAACATTGATGCAGGAGATTCCTTCTCAGTGTTGATATCAGGGCTTAGATACAAGCTTTTATTATCTTTCTTTGTTCCAGGAATTAAGATGTTTAGCTTCAAAATCATGAGTACAGGGAACCCTCGTCTGCCTTCCGTGAGGTCTCAACTGCTTTATGGAAGGGCATAATTTAAACTACCAATGTATTAATTAGCTAATTTAATTTTTTATAATTGCAGTCCTGTGCCTAAAAGATCAAGGAACTTGGCTGCAATCAATTTAATGCATTCTTAAATAGAGAGCTATTTTCAATTCGTATTCTTCCACTGTATGGATCACAGCCAATGTGCTACACAAAATCCATTCTTTTAAGGATTGCTAATGACACAAACTAAGTGATCCTGAAAGACAAAATCGTTGGTGTGGTTTTCATTGATTTCGGCAAAACATTCAATGTGAAATCTCATTTGCTTTTTATTCAATTGTGGAAAATATCTCATTCTGGATTTTTCAGATCAAGCTTAAAAATATGTAACAACTTATCTGTGTAAACACAATGAAGTAAAATAACTGAATGATGGGGAAATATATAATCTTGCCTTTGGAATCTCTATTTCTTTATAAATGGATCAATTTGTCTACCATATTAAAAAACTGTTTCAGATTTAATCTTGGTAAAATTCCTACCATGAAATTAGGAGGACTTAATCAGTTTCTAGCCACATCTTTAAAACAGTTCAGAGTTATAATCCTATTTTTTTTTTCCATAGAGAAGGACATATTTTTATTCAGAGAGCTCTGTGAAGGCCATGGAGTTTTTATTTATCAGATACAAGTCCAGTGACTGACACCTTGGAGTTAAGTAGCATCTCCTAGAGAGTGGTAGAATCCCTAAAAAGGAGATAAATTCTGCTGATATTTGATGGATAAGAAGGGATGATAGACAGAGGAGACTAGCAAGCAATCCTGAAATATTTATGCTTGCATAATTTTATCATTCTTTGGTGCATTTCTGTTTATAGTTACAGAAATTTCTCAGCCACAAATTGTAGGAGCCATATCATAATGACTTCCCTTTGTGTCAGCTAATTTTTCTGGGTTTGCTCAGTGTGTTAATAATTTGGGAGCACAGATATGATGGAATGACATAAAATAGCCTGGTTAAAGATCTTTTTTTTTTTCTTTTGACGTAAAAGCTTTTGTTCAGTGTCATGTGTGTTTCTTATAAAATCAGAAATAACTGAGGAAGAGAGGCTGTAGAAGGACTGAAACTCATATTAAACAAAGACTTGTGGTTTTCTTTTTTTGCATATAAATGTTTCTATCCATATGTAACCTGCAAGGTTTTTTTAAGTGTCTCACCATGAAAACTCCTCAAGTTCTCAAGCTGCTTTTTTAAGGAATTTGATAGAGTTTAAGCAGTCCAGAGCCAGAGCTGCATGTTTCTTAGACTTCACAAATATGCTTAAAACTCAAAAGGTGCTGTCAAATAGCTTCTGAGAAATCAGTTTATGCAGCTAACATGATTTCAGCATTAACAGACTTGCTGTTTACCTTTACTCTGTTTATATCCCTGCCTAGAAATTAGAACTGGATGTCAGAGGACAAGCTTTCCATATTCTTGAGGGAATTCAACATTAATCTCCCTCATGTAGGGAGAGTTTCCAAATCAGGTTAATGCCCATGCTGGAAAGAAGGTGTCCTTCAATACCAGACTTTGTGCCATCCCTCTTCCTACCAGTACTTCCGCTTTAGTTTTCCCACAAAAATGTTCATGAGGGACAACAGTCCAGTTTCAGCATCACCTGAGATAGGAGGGAGCTCTTACGGTTCTAGTTCTACTTGTGCACTCCACATGAAATTGCAATAGGATAAAATAAATGTCTGTTTTACCAGAATTCAAACTTGAGCATAGGCTTCAAACTCTTTGAGGAGGAAGAGGAAGCTTTGGGGTTTAGGGTGGGGTGATTTTTGGTCTTAGGGTTGCTTTGTTTTGGTTTTCATTTTCCTCAAAACTTCCAGAGAAGCATTGCTTTTTAATCTCATTTTCACATAATTTTATTGTATAATATTTCTAGAAGAGTGTTAGTGTGAGTAAAGTAAAATGGCATAGAAAATGACAATCTGAATGTTATGGGTGAATCTCATACAATGCCAGGCATGCAAAGGGTTGTGAAACAGATAACCTATAGCTGCTCCTACTCAGAATTGACTAATTATCTTTAATGGGATAGCAAGGGTCAAAATCTTCTTCTGACAACTCTTACAAGTACATGAGGAATAACTCTGAAAACCAGTACTCTGTAAGACACTGAGCTGCCAGAAGCTTTTTAGCAGGTGAGGAAGAAAGGTGACTTGTCAAGGACTGTTCAGGAAAAAAAAAATATAAATAACTTTTTTATATTCATAATAGAATGTTCAGTGAGTGAAGTATATTTTAAAATAATTTGACTAGTTTTATGGATCAAGAAACTGACGTCAATATTTGTGAGAGGCATGAAACAGGACATTCAAACACAATTTCTTGAGAAATTGCTCTTCTTATTTTTCCCACATCATGTTCAAAGAGGAAATCTATACTAACACCAGGGTCAACCTGAGGCCAGCCTTAAGGTAACCACAAGCCACAACCTTAGGGCTTCCTCATCATGCATTGGCAGTCCTGTTACTGGGGGGGGAGGTTCTTGTTTGCAAAGCAGAACCTTTCTCAGAACTGCACCTTTGATAACTATTTTTTGCTGTTTCAGTCTTGTCTCAATTTATAAAAT
>VZRO01004834.1:42244-54062 GCA_013397915.1 Daphoenositta chrysoptera | reverse complement strand
ATTTTACTTTATAAATAAAAATTTAATTATAAAAAAAAGAGTACAAGACATAAGGAAAAGTACTGAAGAGCTGGGTAAAAACGGGGTGATCTGGGATTGTAGACAGTGGATTTCTGTGCTGAAAGCCTGTAAGAAAATCCCCACCATATTGCAGGAATGGCTGAAGATGTATTAGAAATGGTTTGGTCAGAATCCACAGCTGGAAGTTTAACTTACTGAATTGACGGCTTCTAAATGGTGACCCGGCTTAGAGAGTTAAAGTACAAAATTTAATGTGTCAGGATCCTAGAGCAGTTATAATATGATATGAGCTGTGCAGCTGCACTTCCATCTAGATGTTGAATCATGTTCTTTTTTTCTGGTGCCATTGACCATCTCTTGGTTCAGCTTGTTTCAATAGCTTCTTGTGGCCCTGCAAAAATCAGCAAATAAACGTATCCTGTGACTACTGTTAGCATTTACTTACTAGTAATTTCTTGTGACCTACTTGCTGTCAAGCATTTGTGACATGCTTTTTAATTTTTTTTTTTCAGTCACTTCACTTTCATAAAGAAAATTCAACTTTGCTTTTCCATTAACATGTGATGGAAATTAGGTAAGCAGACACTGCACAGACACAAGAAAAAAAGTATATTTTTAGAATTGTGGACATTACTTCAATAAAATACAGACTTCTAAGGGCTAAGAGATGTTCTTCTCTATAAATCTTGTATTCAACTTTCCTTTGATATTTTGAACATAGTTTGGTTTTATTTATGGCTCTGACAACATTTCATGTTGGTTTTTGCACTACATATTGTTCATCATTTAGTTGTGAGGTTTCACTGCTGGGTAAATAGCATACATCAGACAAGAGGTAATAAAAGGTAAAATTCAACCTGTTGGTCAGTAAAAAAACCCCAAAACTCTGGCAAAAAATTGATGGATTCATAAAATTGTCTGGTCCTTTCTCATGGTTAAGGAAACTGATGTAGATATTCTACTTTTTTGAAAAATATTTTGTAGTACCGTAATCCTTTAAAATGGGGAAGCTTAATTTTGTTTTTTAATATGTACGTAAAAAATGTGTGGTAAAGTTGAAAAATGTGAAAATGTGTGGTAAAGTTTATCTTAATTTTTCATTTTCCTAAAACATTTTTATATACAGAGCTGCTAATGGTAATAATATCCAGCTCTCTTTCTCACATAGAACATAGTAATGTTTAAATAATCATCACACAAGTGTAGAATTATGCTGATATTAAACAATCAAAACTTTCCTTTCACCAAAAGAAGGAATTCAGCTTTGATTACACAATGCTCTTTTAATTTAAAAAAAAAAGTATGCATCATTTTTTTTAGTATTAACTTTCATGATTTGTTATTTCATCTGAAAGGCTTTTGTATGGAAATTAGGCTTCCCTTTTTAGTTGATCAAATGCTAATAAAAGTGTTTTAGAAGCACTCGCTAAAATTTTAACTGAAGTCATTTTAATTACTTTTGCACCCTAATGTCATTTTCCCCTCCAAGCATCCCAGCAAGCAGGGTTACTGGAATGGATATTTACAAATGAAGCAAACATCAAATGTTTGCAAATTTTAAGTTTTCCTTCAGTAGTTATAAATCAAGATGATGATTAATCAGGGAGCACATGTACCTCAAAGTTAAACTCAAATGCACAGATCCAATTTCATTTATCTATTAATTTTAGTGACCTTCTTGTATCCAAACTACTCTAGAATTCCTCATCTGCCACCTGGCATTTGTGACACACTCCCCAGCAGTGTCATTATGTTACCAGCTTGAGGATAGTGAATGAAAATAAAAGGTAAGAGTTTGGTGGATGCTGGACTGAGTGGTAGAACTGCAAGAGGAACTGCACTCAAACAACCTGAAATGACGATTTCTTCTACAAACAAGTAAACTTCTCACTCCCAGTGGGTCCAGCTCATCATAATAAGGTCCAGACACAGAGATGCTGCCATTTGGGGGTTAATGTCAAGCTCTGAAATCTCCCCTATCTTAGTTAATTTTTTTTTGTGGACTAGATGAAGTTTTTTTCTGAGATCTCTTTAGTGCAGCAGTATCAGCTCTAGTGTGTTTTGTTGGTTCCAACTTGTTGCTGATTAATCAGAATTACACTAAATAAAATTGCATCAAAGCCCTTCCTTTAAAATTAAATAACCTAGGAAATATTATTATTTTAAGAGGGAAAACAGGAAAACAAAGTGTATTTTTTTTTGTGTTTGCTATGAAATATTGTTGTCCTTCAATGTTTCAGTCATATAAAAAGTAGACATTCATCATGATCTGTTCCATTGAAATTGATCTTCAGATTGCTCTATTGCAAGGGGAGTTATAATTGATATTCTTTCAATGTAATTTTTTAATGTTTGCTATATGCAAATACTGTGTTCTGTGAATTAAGGCAGGAGAAGGCCAGGGCAGATGATGGTTCAGGTGGACACGTGTTAGATTTCTATTTTGAACTGAAGAGCTGTGATGATCCACCAGAGCAATTTTTTTTGTAAACTATTTTATATAGAATGATATAAACAAGATATGTTTCTAAAAAGAAAAGATTCTACCATTTGGTGAATGACTTTGAATTTGCATATGTTTTGAATTAGGCAAATACATTCTTTGTTTAAAAAGAGTTTCTCCAAGTAAATGAAAGTTTTGTACTTGGAGTTTCTTTACTCTCTTTCTGTCTCTTTCTTTGTGAGTTGAAATGTTTTGGCTTCTTTATTTTTTATTATTTTTTGCCACTTAGGACTGTGTTTTATCCTCAAAAGTCATTGCTTTTATTGTTATTTTTGTTTTAAAAGTGTTTTCAGCTTCATCTAAGGAAAAATTTTTACTGCTTAGCTCTAAATGATGATAAAAGCTGCAACATGTAGAGAGGGATGGATTCCTCCATCCTATCATTATGAAAGATCATTGTGGTTTAAAATTAAATTTAGGAGGTAGAATGAGATTAAATGAGAAGCTCAAGTAGAACATTAAAGAGAGCTCCATCTAAATACTGGTATGATTTTAAATTATAATAAAGGACTTACTGGTATGTTCTACAGGCCCAGTCAAGTTTCAGGTATACTTTAAGAAAATAGTGTAATAATTCAAAAGGAATGGACCCACTGAGCCAAAGAAAGAAGTCATTCAAAAGGCAGTAACAGAAGATGGGAAAAAAATAAAAGATTTTATAATTGTGATATAATACTTAAGATTTTTGTGTGGTCTTTGCTAAATAGGGTAATTGATCTCTATCCCTATATCAGAGTTACAATCAAATTTTTCTAGGAAATCTGCTGAGGCTGTATCACCAGTTCTGACTGGGTCAGCACATCAGATTTTGGGTCATCATAGCTATGCTTTAAGATATCGAACAGCTATTCCCTACAGTGAAATACAAATATCATACCTTGTTTGATTTTGTATGCTAATCCACAGGGAGAGTTCTTCAGAAATGATTCTTTTTTCACTTGAAATTATATGATTTTCTCTCTATGTCTAATTTGCATCATCAAGGAAGAAAACTTGGACCATGTAATGAAAAATTAGAAATAGATGTATCCAGCTTCTGGAACATGATGCTTAAGGGAAAGGTTGATACAGAAACATTTCCCATGGCATTCTGCCCAAACTACTCAGCAGATTAAGTTAACAGTCCACAGGATGGCCTCTCAATTTTCTATGATGAAGAAATAGTTAACCATGGCTTATGTAAATATCAATTATTTCTTTCACCAACCACGCTTTTACTCATCTTTCTTGTCCACTGAGGGTTTCTGTGTTGGGCACAAGACCACAAGGGAATTTAGAAACCCTGGCATCTAACCACCTGAACGTTTGCTTATCCTCTGGTAAAATGTAACACTCTGGGAGTAACAGGCCCCTAAAACGCCTAAAAATTATCCTAAAAAATGTGATTTTTTTTTTTTAAGAAAACATCTTACAGTTGTCAAGATTATCTTATGCAGTGATGAGAGAGGAAATACTCTCCTGCCTAAACTTTGCACCACAGGAGTCTCTAAGGCAGCTCAGTCAAAAATGAAGCAGGAGGTCATGTCTTTTGATTTCAGAGAAAAGTCCCAGTAGCTGTGATCCAAGAGGAAGAGTTATATAATCATGCCACATTGCACAGATGGGTTCTGTGTGAAAGGTAGCAAAGCATCTCTTATTCTTCTTTCCCACTTCCCAAAATCTGGACTTGACCGATGTTTCTTGCTTACCCAAGCTGTGCTCTTAAATGGTCAACACCGGGTGTGGAAAACAGGGCTCAGTTTCTTTCTCTTCCTGAGCAGAGCTCAATCTGCATCTCCCAAAGTGCCTGTAAAGTGACCTGGGTCAGGGATGCTCTTGTTTCTTTCTGCTGTAGCTGTTTCACTTTTCATGGGGCACTTAACCTTTCAGTGAACCCTTGACTTAGAAAGGGCAGGAGTTCAAGAGGGTGAAGGATTTAGAGGAAAGAAAATTCTGTTACCTTGTGTGTGGCACTTTACTTGAGAAATAGGTTTTAGTGCAAGAAATTATTGTAAGTTTTTAATTTCTTCTGAAAAGGCCCTTTGCCTTAATTCTCAGAATTTAAAGATTGGTAGATATATCTTAATTGATAGAGATGCCATAACCAGGGAAGGAAAGGCAGTTGAATAAATATCATAATCTGAGCAAACTGGAGCTTTATTGGACTAAGCTGAAAATTCCACCTTAGTATTATTTTTAAAAATTAAAAAAAACAAAACAAACAAACAAACAAAAAACCCAAAAAACAAACCAAAAACCTTTCTCAATGGGACAGAAGAAGCAGACCCTGAAATATTCTATCATGTGTTTCACCTGTGAATTTAGAAGTGCATGACTTTTCCCCTTTTGATTAATGAGTTAGTTTTCTGAAGCTAAGTTATTAGCAGGTTGAAGTTGCTACTGTGAAATGGGATCTTCTTTCTTTTGTTGAATATGGCCCTTAGATTTGTTATTTTGCTGTATATATGCAAGTTAACAATGTGTAGACCTTGAACTTAAATACTTAGTCTTGTGAGATGTATCTCTGAGAGTACAGGTAGCTTTCTCTTGTGTTGTGTTCTTCCTCAGACCCACGGAAAGCGCTAGAGGATCATTTGGAGCTTGAACTTCACAGCTTTTCTCATGCAAATGGAGTAATTCCCAATTCTCAGTGCAGTTATGAGGCTGAGCTCTGGGGAAAACTTCTGAAGCCAAGTGAAAGGGCTACCACCAGCCCAGGAGTTTTGCATGAACAAGCACTTAATGATTGAATCCAAAGGGATTATTACTATGAATAAGAACTACAGATTCTGACCCCTGAGTACTTTCTAGTGAGGACTTCATCTTTTGTATTCTGCGAAGTGCTGCTCGTATCTATTGTCCTGTGGGACAACAATCTTCTGCTGTAATAGCCTGACCCTGTTTTGAACTGTCTATATGTTTGGGATATACGAAGTGTTCTGCAACTTGTTTATTGTTCTGCTTCCCAAATTCATCCCAGCTGGGGACAAATTACCATTTTTAATCAGAAACTTCATTTGTTTATTTTTAATTCTTGCTGGTAGTTGTGTAAAGTGATCATGAACACTGCCTCAATTGTGCAGGAGAGTAATTTTTTTTTGACCACAGTATTAAATGAAAGAGCTGTTACATTCACGGTCTAGTATGCCAACTGGAAATTTGTTTTGGTTTGTTTGATGGTTATTTTGATTTGGGGGTTTTTAATTTTTTTTTAGCCTCTCAGCTGTCACAGCTCCCCTTTCTTGTTTTTTAGAGGCAATGTAAAAGAGAGTACACACAGTTATATTAAATGTGCCTACAAAATGACAGATTTCCTTTATTCATGGAATTACTTCTGTTCACTGCCCATGAGTGGTCCAACCAACCTCAATTCTTCATTCTGCCACAGAAAAATGCTTTGATATAACTCTAAACACCTATACAAATGAAAACATAATTGCCCTTTTTTTATATTATCCATTCACATGTCTTGTCAAACTTTCCTCCTTTTCTTATGCCCCTCTCTGTAGTTTACTTACTTCACAGTCTCTGCAGTGTCTTTACCTTGCTTGCTCACATTTGCTTCCACACCCTCAGATGGAACATTTTCACAATGTATATTTTGTATCCCTCAATGACAGCCAGTGTTTTCATGACTTATGTATTCACTTTCCTGATGAGGTATTCCACAATCATAACAAATTAAATGAGTGACATACAGTGTGCAGATACTTGTTTGCTCTTTGACTAGTTACAGAGAAACAGCTTGTGCTAGAAAAACAAAATATGTAATTCTGAATTACTGCAATATTGCCAAGCTAAAGGTGCCACAGTTTATTGAATTTTGTTCGTTTCTGAATGCTGCAGAAAAGGTTGCCTATAAGCTTCTATTATAATCTCTAATTAACATTTGTGGAGTCCTTTTTAAAAGTTTGAGTTGGTCTAATAATTTGTAATTCAGACTCCATCTCAATTATTAATGTATGCCTTGTATTTTCAGGAAAAGTTAAATTAAGGAACTCATATGTTTTTTGAAAAACTGGAGGATTTGGGGTTTTGTGTTTTGGTTTTGGTGGGTTTTTAAATTTAAGTCCACAGATCAACATTATATAATACTTTCCTTCATCCTAATTAGTATACTTGGTGGTTCCAAGAAAGGAATTTCCAGTTTTGGAGTATACTTAGTCTTTCTGAATGGTCAGAAGGAAGCTTATAACCAATTTCCTTTTTCTTATTTTATTTTCCTCTATATTGCTTTCTTTGCAATAAGAAAGCCTCCTCATGTCTCCCTTCTGATTGCTCCCCACCTTTTGCTGGCCATGCCTTTAATTGGAATTCTCACCAACATTATACAGCTGTAAAAATGAGGAATGGTATCATCTCCACTGTTTTCTTGCTATATAAATTTTAATTATAGAAGTTTAATTTCTAGCAGCTATATTTTTTGCCAGCAATCCTAGCTTTCAAATCCACAAAGATAAGATTTCTTAGATGAGGTGGGTGATATTCCTGCTACAGTGCTCCTGCAGATTATCAAAGGTGCCACACATTTAGGGCAAGAAATACAGATTCTTGTCACATGTGGGTCCTTGCTCTTAAGATTGTTCTGGAGAACGAATCTCCCGCTCTTGAAGAAAACAGTGCCAACAACCAGTTCACAATGGAGCAGGATTAAGACAAAGTTTTACACTTCACAACATATGGCAATAAAATTACTTTCAAATGGTGCAGAGGAGATTCATTTGGTTTATGTGAAGTAGATTAGGCAGACAAAAGAGATCCAAGATCCAAAGAAAGATAAGGAAAGGAAAAGGATCAATACAAATCCACATAGAAATTATCTACTATAGAAATAAATCAAGGAGTGAGGTATGAGAGAGAAATACCATAGAGGGAGGTCAAAGTGATACCAGTGCTACACTGGATCCTTTTCTATTTGGATTTCTAACCTGCCTTTTGATTTAGAACAGTATTCCGCTTCCTGTTTAGCACCTATAATGTTCCTGTGTTCCTTATTTCACCATCATGTATGGCTTTTTTTTTTCCCTGCAGGTGGTCTATCATTTATCAGCTTTCTTACTGATGTTATTTGGAAGGTCTTTTCTTTCAAAGAGAGTCTGAAAAATGTGAATATTTATAAATACATCTTTGTGAGGAGAGAGGGTAGGGTCATAGATAGCAGTTGATTTATTTTAACAAGGCCGGTATTTGGCAACACAAATTTTAAAAAAAATTCAAAAATAATATTAGTTTGACATTATTTCTTAGTTTTTTTGCTTTTTTTTTCTTCTGTTCACATGAGGTGCTGCAATGGTTCCTCTTCAACAACTGAACTCCGTCCTTCATGAGTTGCATCTCACTGTCTGTGCCAGAACCAGCTCTTCAGGTGCTTGTAATTCCTCCCCTACTTCCATTATTAAACAGTATCTTCAAGTCATACCAGACTGCTCTTGCCTATCACCATGATTATTTTTTTAAAGTTTTCCGCACATAAAACTGCAAGATAATGATGTCTTTAAATACAGAATAATAGTAGGGAGTACAGAGAAATTAATTTCTTATGTACTTTCAAAAAGTGGCTTGTGTGCTTTAAAGCATTGTCTGTGAATTTGGGGGGTCAGGAAAACACTCAGGATTCAGAAAGATAGGAACAGCAGTGAAGAAGCCTCTAAGAAAAGTGCAATAAAATCATAGCAGAGTGGAAATTCCAGCTTCCAAATCAACTGCTATACTTGTAACTTATGAGGAAATCAGACTTCTTTGGATTCAAATTCTATTGTTAAACTCATCACTGCTCTATGTTGCTAGAGCCAGTACATAAATCAGAGGATCACAGAGGATAAAGGGATGCCTTGCTTTGACAAAAAAATGAAGTTGGAACTGCTCTGCCACTCTGCCTTATGGCCATGTTGTCACGTGATTTTTCACAGGTGAAATTCTTCTCAAAACCAGATTTTTTTTTAATATTTCTGCATTTTGCATCTTTACCTAACTACCTGTATTATTTTGGGCTACATCCAGCAAGAGATTTTCTCCCTCAGTTTGCAGTGTTCTCAGGTTTCATGTACCTGTGTCTAAAGCTGGGCTGCAGCTGAGGCTTTCACACTGCTGAGTACACATCTGAGTGTAGTCCACGATGCATTTTTAATGTTAAGATTCCCCGATGATCAAAACAAAATTTTCCCTTATCTCCTTCCTTTCAAAGGTATTCTCAAGGTACATTTAATGCATCATGCAGCGTACAACACAAATTGTTTTTTTTTCTTTTATATAACCTGAGGAAATGCTTACACAATCCCAGAACTTCCTTCCCTGCAGTCCTGACCTTGCACAGGGGCATGTTCACAGGATATGTTCCCACTACCAAGGCATTTTGCATGTTCCTATTGTAATAAGGATTCCAGTTTTCTTATGCTGGTTATTACTCTGGAAAGAAAACATATCTTGATTTTTGTCTTAGATGAAAAGTAGACATATTTTCTGAAAATTCTAGGAAAACATAATTTAAAAACAACTCATCTGAAATTCCTCTCTTTTTTTTTATTGTGTTTGATAGACTGTTTTATAAAAAGGTCCCTCATCTGAAAAAAAAAAAAAAGGTGTTTTAATGACTTTGTGGTTAAAAAATGTTGTATCCTAACTATGATTTTTGATATGTCCTAAGGCCCTTATTTTGATTCATATTTGGCTTTGCAACTTTATTTCTTTATCCAAATATTTATGCTAAATTCCTGGAATGGCAACAAGAAAACAAAGAATGGCTCTGTATTTGATTTTTTGCCCCCATTTTTATCATTTACCTGTGTGTAAGAACAATAAGTCAGTTGATCAAAGATAGGATTAGCACTTGATTCCAGAAGGGATCTTTTTTTCTAGTTTAAAATGGGAGTTTGGAATGTTACTTTAGTTCTTCTGGAATGTGAGGTGGCTTCCCAGCAATGAGTGAAACCTCTGTAGCTCAAGGCAGGCAAAATAGATAAATGTGGATAATTCAGAAATATTTTGAGTTAACCCTAAACTTAAGTTCATATTCATATTGTATACATGATCCTGCCCTTCACTTTTGTTTTCTCTGAAGCCCTGTTTGTTCCTAAAACCAGCTTTCTGTGTCCTTTTCCCTGAATGTGGATGTTTTTTTTGTTGTGTTGGATTAAAGGAACCTGTGGTGATACATGATGCTCTAAACTGGAAAGTGTTTCTGGGTGTACTTTTGTTTTACTTCACACAATCCTCTATTTACAGTACCTGGCAGTATTTTAGAAGTGATATCTATTTCTTTTAAAAGAGTTGTCCTTTGTGAGGGATGCTCACATCTGCCAGCAAACTGAGGTACCATTGTAACTTCTCAGTTGTTCAAATACAGTCTTAAGAAATTTATTTAGTAAAGGCTAAGTAAAGTGATAGATTACAAGGTGCTCTATGTAGGTGGCAAACATCTGTTCAGGAAGAAGTGTAATCTTAGAAATATGGACTGACTGACAGACTTTTGCCACAACCTCACCAATATTTCTTTTTAATATCAGTACTGAAATCACAGTATCTTGCCACAGCATGTGTTCACTGCAAGCTGATGTAACCTGGTTCATCTTCAGACTGCACAGTGCGTTAAGGTAAATAAAACATATTTGAATTGTGCTGTTTTATTCCTGATGAAAATATCATGGGCTTCAAATTCACTGCTTTTTTTCGTTTTTAGCATGAAAATTAAAAAGGCAGTTAATATTTTTTTCCATCCTAGAGTTGCATTTCTAATCCCAACACAACGAGGGCCTCATACTTAAATACCTGACTTCATGCTGAGTAGTCCTGCTGACTTCAACAAAGTCTTGCTTAAAGCTACACATATTTGTGTGTATTTGGGGCTAGGTTTAACTCATTAACATGTGACCTACTTTACAGAAGAGCATGCTTTATGAATTTTTCACGAATATCCATGTCTATATTCTGTCTCCTTGCCAAGGTAAGCATTAATGTAATTAACATTGATAAATGCAGCACACTTGTGTGGGTGGTTTCTACCTTAAGAGATGATGAATCTCAAAGCTCAGGTCCTTCTTTGGCAGCTCAAACGTTGCCCAAATTGCTGTATAGAATTCAATAAAATAGCCCTTAGATGGAATGAATCCCTAGAAATCATAATTACTATGCTCAGAGGATGTGCTTTTTCAAGGAATATTGAGGGAGGATAAGAAATGCTCTGGTTCTGTTTCATGAAAACAGGGCTGTGCTGGTAAAACTCACATGTTTGAGTTTATAGTGAGTGAAATCTGAGGTGCTTGAAAGCAGGCAAGGAAGAGGCACAATAACTTTGGTGAATTTATTTTTGATGTTGAGGTTATGACCTTGAACCTCTTGCAGAGTTCACACAACATTAATTTTTATATATATATATATGATATCTATTTGACTTACAGTTATAGCAGTAATAATAACTATTGTCTTTTTAATTCTTTGCATTCAAATTCATGACAAAGTTGATAACGTGACATTGGCATGCCTTAACTTATTCTCATAAGTGCTTTATCTTTTTGAAAAAAATGATTGTAACAAGTTACTTACCTGTGTGCCTGTTGCATTATTGGTCTTGTAGGAATCCAGATTTTGAAGTCAAGTTCCTTAGCAAGACCCCAGAAGACCAATTAGATGCCCTAATGTAACATGTAAGTTCACAAAGTCAACCCAAATATAACTACCTATTAATTTGGATCAAAGTTTATAAAACAACAGAGAATAAGTAGAGCTGGCAAGGATTTCAGGTTTTCCATTTTTATTGCAATTTTCTTGAAAATAAAAATGTGATAGTACCCGAACTCTAAAGAAAAAAATCCAAAACTATCCTATTTTAAAGTACATTGAAGCTTTAAATTATAGATTTTGTTTTGCTTACATTCTTAGAAGCTTTTAGTACTAAATGAGCATTTCTAAAAATGACAACACCCTGATTTCAGCATGATGAAATGCTTCTATTTTTAAAATCTGTACATTTGTCTGCACTTTTCAGTTCAGCTAAACAGCACTTCATAGGGGAGAAATATGTTCCAGAAAATAATGAAAATGAGACCTGAAAGGATTGGAAATAAATTTATAGTGAGTTTTTATGTAGGATATAAGGGAGCTTGGGAAAAAAAAAACAACCAGATGTAACAGCCTGCTCAGCATTAAGATACAGAAAGAGAAATATTCAAGATATAATTTTAGTGTTTTATGAATTCATTGTATTTATGTCTGCTATAAAACACGTCAGGTTATTTGGATTTTCACACAACATATGAACAGTTTTTGGAGGTTTTTGTTGTTTTGGTTTGGTTTTGTTTGGTTTTTTGTTTGGTTTGGTTT
>VZRO01004834.1:0-42123 GCA_013397915.1 Daphoenositta chrysoptera | reverse complement strand
TTTGGGGTTTTTTTTTTTTGTTTTTTAGGTTTTTTTTTTTTAATTTTCAACAGTTCATTTTGTGCTACTGCAAGTCTTACATCCAGACCAGCGGTCCAGTCTCCTAGGCTCTTCTTGCACCGTCAATTGTAGCAGCATTTTAATATGCACTTGTGCTTCTTTGCCAGATCTGGAGGGGAAATAGGGAAATTGAAGATATTAACACTCCCCTGTGCCATGAAACACTAACATGGCAATAACAGAATTTTCATTGATTTGAATTTATTTATAAATCTTATTTGCAGGAAACTCCTCTTGCTTGCATCTTTTAACTCCAACCTTTTTTGAGTTTATGACTGATGACTCAAGTAGCCTCTAAAACTCTGTAGTCTCTAAAATCAAGAACGGTCTTAAAGAGATGTAAAAGCAATGCAATTTTCTTTCTAATTGATCGTATTTTCTGATTTCCTAAAAACCATATCTGTTCTTCATTTTGCAGTAACATTAAGGGTCACAGAGGGGATCTGATAGTCTGTGTCATCTTTTCTGACCTTACACTGGAGAGTTCTGTAATTTAAACACTAAAATAGCCTTGAGTGGGACTGTATGAATGACTGTGGAAAGACCAGAAGAAGCCACTCAGGAATGGCACAGTTGGGCTCCATTTATTATTATTTGTTATTTATTATTATTATTTTTATTATTATTATTAGATTATGAAGATGTGGGTGCATTTCCATGCAGCTTCTCAGCACCTCCAGGATTAGGAAGAGGGCAGCTTGCTCAGAAGACACAAATCATCAGAAAGCAGCAGTAAGAAGGTGAGACATGACTGAAGTTTTATCACACCCAGATAAGAGATGAAACAGTAAACAGATGATAGTGACTCATGGAGGTGAAATACTCCAGAGAGGCAAAATGTCCTGATCACCATCTGCTCTGAAAGAGTGAAAAAGGCACATCTAAAACCAGCACATGATCACAAACTTCAAAACACTCTAGAAGATGCAATAAAAATCTCGATAGTCACCATCCCTCCTCTTCCTACTTAAACCATGGCAACTACCTTCCCTCTCAGCCACCATCCCAAGGAAACCTAGCTATCAGGACCACTTGAACACATGCCCACTGGTGTGAAAGTCTGTGGGTTATAACAATTTTATTCTAAAATAGAATCACCCTTGCTACCAGAGAGATGCATGTGGTGTTTTGCTCTTCTGTTGCTACAAGTCCAAAATCTTATTTGCTTTCAAAGTGTTGAAGGCCAAAGGCAGGGTTCTCAGAAACACACTCCTTATGACCCTGGAAAATGAAAAATGCCCAGATGTCTCTGTATTAGAGAATGCAGTGTCTCCATCAGCCTGGCACAGACATCTGAGTCCACTTGAGGCCGAGTAGCTTCATGCTGAGCTCCTAATGCCTAAATCTTATGAGAGTAGGCACTTTAGGCATCTCTTTGATGGTAGAGCAGAACTGCAAAAAAATAATTGAGAGTTGAAATTTCCTTTCCTTGCTTTTCCTTTACCTTTTAAATGTAATAACAGAGCTTTTAGAGCAGTAACTTTATTGTTATGGGAACAAAATTTGATGTCTTGCTGTTCACTAGTCTGCCTTATCAACCATATTGTAAGTTTGCTTTTTTGCTCTTGTTGACAAAATTAGCACACCAAGAGAAAGAATTAAAAAGCAAATATGCATTAACTGATACGGTATGGTGGAGCTCTCTAGTTCCCATGGGATCCCATAATAGTATTTGTATTTTATTCATAGGTTGCTTAATATAAAAATCTTCAAAAGGCACTGGAGCAGAGAATGAAAATCAGGTACCTTCAATTTCCTGCTGAATTCCTTCATATTCTTACCCACACCTTTTCTGCCCCAAAGATAAACTCTATCAATTTTGCAAAAAACATCATCAAAAGAATCTGAGTGTTTTCTGTGAAGTCTGGAATAGCAGACTAAGGCACTTCATTCTCAGGTTGGAAATGGAAGTTGAAAGTGCTCACTTAAAACAAAGGAATTAAACCATAACTCCCATATAAAGGCTGAGTGTTATGAAGAAATGAATTAAAAACTTTACACAGTAGACATTATTTCTTGAGAGAGAATTTTACTGATAATACAATTCCTTGATGGTTTGTGGAAGAAAGGCTTGGCTGCTTTTCTGTGAGCAACAAGCTCAGAATGAAGGAACCTTAATGGCTTAAAGGACGTTTAAGATGTCTCACGTTTCACAGCATTGCCTGTAACTGAAAATGCCAGTCCAGCAACGCCTGCAGCCTGGGTTGGTACCTTCAAATCCATAGTTGGAGCACAATTTATATGTGAATACATGTAAAAAAAGAGGAACGTATTATTCAACAGATCTTTTTTCATACAATTCGTTGCACCTGCTTGTTCTTGAGATTAAAATGATGTTAAGCTTTTCCATGTGGATTTTTTCCCACTCTTCCTTGCTGCTCCTTTCTCCTGGGACAGTGCTGAAGCTGAGTTCTGCCCCACCTTATGTCTTGAGCAGAGTTTCTGGTCATGTCCAAGACTAACCCGGTGGGAACAGAAGACAAGCTGATATTGTTTCTTAGGGTCCTTCGTAAGTGCAAAGCCTGAAGTTACTCTGGTTTCAGATTCCTAATCAAGGAGTTTGTGGGATTTTGGTTGAATTTGGTTAAATTTTGTAAATTTGGTTTTAGCTTGATTAATGGTATTGTAAACAGCATCCATTTACCTTCCAGTCCTCATCACGCTGGAAAACAGAATGATTTTTTTATGAAGCAAAGATTCCAATTAAAGATTTGTTTGAAAAACACCTTTAAGCAAGCTGCAAAACCCTCTAAACAAGCTGAATCCATACTTCTTCTTCACTTGGGCAAACCAGACTTTAGGTGAGGGTCCCAAGTCCTTCTCTTTCCTGGAGTTCAGATGAATTTGAAATGCAGCAATCAATAATCTGATTTACACGTCAACCAACACCTTTTGTGCCTACTGTTTCCCATTAGGACCTTTTTATTTTAGCCTTTTCTCTGCTGAAAGCTGCTCCCACCACAGTGTCCTTAGGCTGGGAAGGCTGTCACCAGGGAGAGGGATCCCTGCTGCTCAGCGGGGTTTGTGCTCTGCCGGGTGGGGTGGGTCGGCAGAGGAGCCTCACCACCTGGTGTCGGTTCTGCTCAGCAGATTTTGTAGCTCTGTTTACACTCCGCTCAGCTATAATTGACAGTTCTGTCATCATTTCTTCACCATCTTTGGGTGTATTGTTATAGCTGAATACATACTATAGATGGGAAGAATCCTTGCTCATCACAGCTGTCGCTTTCCTCTTCTTCGGTTCTTCTTGTTCTTTTTTTCCTACGCTTTGAGTAGTGTAAGTCATGGTGCTTATATTGCATATGCATTGACAGATTTTTTGACTGACATGCAAATTAATTCAGAGGAAGAGAAAAAGAACATTTTTGTTCCTGACACTTCTTTATTTTTATCTTTGCGTGCCATCTTTGACAGGCTTTAAAATCTTATTCGTATTTAAAAAGTAACTTTAAATAAAGAGCAATTTGTTATATCAGAACGGTGCTACTATGGTATCTTGCTTTCCAGTTTGTTCAAGTCCACACTAAGAAAAGCTTCTCAATTATATGATTCTGACACTAAACAAGGTCCCTGGAGTTCCAGTAAATACATTGTCTTCTATTTTTTTTTTAATCTGCTTGAGGGAGATTTTATAATGCTCCTGGGCAAGGAATTTTCCTCTGGTGCCCTTTACCATGCTCCTTCAGGACTGCACATGCTGAACCCTGAGAAATAATAATAATGTCTAAAATTAAAGAGGATGGGCCCAGAAAGGGCCATAACTGAGAACAGAAAACACATTCTCATTAATCAAGAATAACAGCAAGCAGACCTATTGTCTCAGTATCAGTAATGGATCAGCTACTGCAATATGAGACTCTTGAATTTTAAACCTTCTTTATTGGCTCTCAAATGACTGCTTCTGGCTTTCATTTTCCAGTTCAACTGGTCTCCTAGTAATTTTACTTTCTTTCAAGAAAACAAAGGGTTTATTTGCTTTTGCCTTTTTATGTTTACTTACATTGGGATTAAAATTACCTGTGACCTGCCACCTCCCCAGAACATCAGCCTTGGAATAAATCTGCGAATTCTAAGGAAACAGAAAAGCAATTTTATAGAGAGGAAATTGCCTTCATATTTATAGTAGAAAAATTATAATCTTGTGTGGGACATTTTTGCTAAAAGATCACAATTCTGAAGCAGAGTAAAGACCTCAATTTTTCCTCTTGTGGTAGGAAATTGTTGGATGTCTTTTCTCATTTCCTGTTGGGGCATGGTCATCTCTGAGAGCAGTGCTACCCACTGACTGCCCAGCGTTGTCCACCCCAAGGGTTCAAATGCATTGCAGGAATTTCTGTGGTATGGTTTTCAGGGAGGAAAACAGCAACTATTGATTGGGAGAGTAAGGCATGTGAGGAAAAAAGAACAGCGACAATAAAAGAAAACGTAAGTGTAGGAACATGGGTACTGAAGAAATAGAAATGTCATTCAGAGAGGAGCTATGGGAAAGGAAAAAATGTATAAAATTAATCCTAGTGCTTTATTGTCACTGCTCGTGTCTGTTTCCCCATTTCCCCAAAATATGTTTCCTTCTAAGACAGAATACTCTGTAATGCAGGAATATGTCACAGACATTTTGGCAGGAAGCTCTCTTTTTGCAGTAAAATTTTTAGAATAACACATGATTTGATGCAAAAGACTAATAACTGATTTGTTGTTCTTCTTGTAGAAGTTTTTCAGTCCTTTGTGTTCTCTTGGCTGGTGCCTTGAATTTAGCTGAAAGCTGTGTTAGTCAGTGTATGTGATGCTCTTAGCTGGAGAGGAAAACTCATACAAACAACATGAAGAGCGAGTTTTCATTACAGTCTGGGTACTTTAAAATTCTTTGCACTTCACAAGCTTCATTGTGCTCGATTTGTGTTCCTGAACAGACAAAGGAGGAGGAACAGCTTTGGAAAATTCAGCCCTTTGAGAGCCAATGACAAACCTTTCTTTTCTTTTTTACTTTTTTTAGATTTTATAATCGGTTTTTAACCTTGAACTCATGGAGAGTTTTAAATGTCCAAGTGTCACAAGATGTAAGAAATAATGGGGCAGAATAGTGGTTATGGGTGGCAATTAGTCACTGATCAGCTCTTTTTACTGGCTTGTTTAGAATGGTGCTTTCTTTCTACCCAGAAAGTGGGAGTAAGAATTTAAATCTTTTTCTTGTCTGCTGGTTAATAGGTGTCTTAGAATAAATTTACAGTGACAGGTTCTTGTATCAATAATGAGTGTAAGTAATGAAAAACCAATAAACTTTATCAGCCTGTAGACTTTTATGTTTGCCTTCTACCATTTACCTTGTTTGCATTTCGGAGAAGCCATAGATTCTTTCCTACTGTGTTTCCTCTGATGCTGGTATTGTAATTTTAAGCAAAGTTCCAGACACTGCTGCAGTTATGAAAAGCAGATACTGAATTGCTGGGGTCAAAGCTAAGTACGGAGCAATTTTGTTAAAAAAAGGCTAAAGCAAGGTTTTTGCTGTAAAGGTAAAAAAAGCCCAAGTCCAAACACTAACCTGAAAATGAACCTGTGAATCATGTGCAGATTAACTACCCTGCTTTAGAGTACTTCTTTTTGTTTGACATAAAAGACAAGTTTCTTTTTCGGTAAATTTACAAAAATGCAGTTTTTTACTAACCTTACTCCATCTCAGAACACTTATTTTTGAATTACTAATTTGAAGGTTGCTTGCTATGGAGAGATCACAGTTCCCACCATGTTCATTTGCCTGACTTCTTCCCTGCCCTCCCTGAATGTGCCCGTAATTCATCACTGCTTTCCTTATTTTTGAGCTCCATAGGAATGAACATCTTGTAAACAAATAAATAGTTGTGTCTTTCTCTTTCCTGTCACCTTCTCAGTATGTTCAAGTGCTTTCAGCTAAAGTTCCTCTTACTACCTTTAGGGCATTTTGGAAAGCCTGGGGAGGGAAGGAGGTGATTGTTTGCAGGAGATCATGTTTTTTTTCTGAGGCAGCTCCTTTCAGCAGGACACCAGACAATCTCCTTTCCTTTGCACCACCTCATCTCCTGCCCCAGACTTGGAGAAGCTTTTAAAAATGAGAATATCGTGCCTGAGGCAGAGACAACTTAAGCTGCGTGATGCCATGAACATTTGCTTTGTTGCCTTTGCCTGCCAAAACCAACTCTTCAACCCAGCTGCCACTGATTTTAGCAGCACAGAGTGGGACCAGTCCCATCTTTAACCAAATTCAAAAGGTGGTGAAAGAGGTGATTACACCCTGGATATCTTTTCATAACAAGGTTTTTTGAGATGAATGCTTATTATTTTCTGCCTCAAACAACTCGGTTAGAATATTTGGAAAATAAGTAAAAAAAAAAAACTGATGGGCCACAATATAGGTAATATTTGGCTGGGTTCAGTAGTGACATTTTCCTCAACTGTGAAGATGCAATCATGAGAAAAGATTTTTGGAAGAGTATGGTGGGTAAAGCAGCATATTGGGTGTGGTAATTTATTTTTCATTGAATCTCTGTGTTTCCCCGATCATCCAATACTTAAGGAACATTCTCATTAACAGCCACCTGTGTAAAAGACTGCTTGGACCCTTTCAGTTCATGTTTCTCTTATGCTGAGTACTCCTTAGCAGATGTGTTCCTTGGATAAGGAGAGTTCCAGGGCATCCTTTTAAATTCTGAATGATCTACTTTGAATATCAGTTTATTTTGCAGAATATAGGGGGAATAATTTCCTTTCAAGAAAAGTTATCACTATCACTGAATTGTGAAATAAGATTACTGGTAAATCATAATTTTTCAGTGCAGCTGATGGAAGAAATAAATCCATCTAGGCACATCTAAGCAAAGTATTTACAGCTCGCTTAAACAGCCTTTCTAACTCATATTTCCTGTATAAATCAGTCTTGTTTGTGACCTTGGAAATACATCAGAATTACAAAAATAACTAAATTGCTTTCTGCCAACTCAAGCTGAGGTTCTTTTAACTTAGCATTGCCTTCAATTTCACAGAAAATGTCCTCTCTGATTAAATACAATTTTAACATTACAAAATGCTGTAGAAAAAAAAAAAAAGGCTAAGTTTATAGTTAAAATGATACCTTCATACTACCAATCTGAATTTTTACTACCATCTATGAGTTTGACCACAGCATACTGTAAATATCTGTTGACATGCAATCTCAGAAAGTAGTCTGGCTTCAAGTTTGTGGTTATAAATTCCCTTTAAATTCTTTTAAAACCATAGCATTTGAAATGCCCTTCTTTTAAGTTAAGATATATGCCCATAGGAATTTCCTAACACTTCACTGGAGGTTTTTTTGTCCCTGGGCCAAAAGGCCAAGACAGCTAACCCTCTTTTTATTCCCTATCTCTTTTGAGGCTAACCTAGACTGCCTGCTGTTTCTTTTGAAAGTTCACTGTGCTTCCACTGACACAAGTGCTGACCCAAATGCTTATTGCAGCTTGTCTTCTGCCTTGTAGTTTCTCAGGCACAGACAGCACAACTGTCATAATCCTTTAGACTTTACTGATGTCAATATATTGATGTTAGGAAAAGATCACACTGGGAGATTTTGGTCACTCTTCCTTTTATCTGGGCAATGTCCAGCCATGGTAAAAGATAAGTTGATGACAAGGGAAGTTTTGGTGTTTAAGGACGGAGCACTGATAAAAATCCAAACCAAATAAAGCCAAAGCAGCTGATAAGGAAATACAATGCCCAAATACCCTTGGCTGATTTTGGTAATTTGTGTGAAAGAAGTTCAGATTTAAGAGGAACATTGACTTTACTACATTCTCATTAGAGTCTTCTTTCTCTTGAGGAAAGAAATGAATGACATTTCCTCTGAACTAGAAACTGCAATTTTACCTGGCTCTGCAGGCAATGAAATCCAGTGTCATCACATAATATTAATGTGTTCATGCATGAAGTCTTGTGAACAACCATAGTTTTACCAAAAGCCTGCCCTCTGGAATGGGAAGTTACCATGCCTTTACATTCTGTACTCTCTTTTGTCCATTTCCTTTCCATGCACGAAATCATACCCTAAGTTTCAATGCTGGCCACAGCCTTTAAAAGAAAACACTTCACATTTAATCTGTGGAGATGTTCATTACTAAAATCTCAGAAGATTCCACCTACATTGAACAACCAATTCTTGTTACTGCTGGTATGACAAGATTAGCGCCTAAGAAATTAAAAATGTACATGAGGAAAGGCAACCAGGCAGAGAGATAGTAAAGAAGAGGCAAAGAAGATAATAATATCAGAGGCTGAAAACTGAAGGCATAAACTCGTTGAAGGCCACAGGGAAGATTTCCAACTTCAATCCTCGGCTTTACACACATTATGCTTGTTTATTGTGTTGGGGGAAAAGATAGTGGGAGATTTTTATTGCAATTACTATTATTTGTAATGCAACAGCAATTCTACACAAGATCTATGACACAGCATAACCTTCTAACCTGAAAGCTTCCCCAAAGAAGAGAAGAAGGCACTTGCAGAGTTTCCCATGATGACTGAAAGGTCCCAGCCTTCTGCTGAAGGTTCTCACTTTCACAGAGTAAGGGACAGTGTGGGACACTGTTTTTGTGTGCTGAGGGGACCAGTTGTTTGCTGCCCAAGGGGTTGATGAAGGGGGTATTGTTTTCAGCCCTCTGAAATTCCACAAGACCTGTCTGCAGTCCCTGGTCTTGCCTCTTTTCATCAAGGTGAACTAAATAGAGTCTCCACGCATGGGGATCTGTGTCTTTTTTCTGTCTGAAGGTGTTAAAACCACGATCTGATTCTGCAGTTACCTTTATTATTAAAGGTCAGTGCAACTTTATAGCCTTCAAAAACGTACCCCTGATTTACAGGAAAACATAAAAGTCAGAGGAGAATTGGGTCATGTAATTTAAAGATCATTATTGTCATTCGCTTTGAAATAATACTTCCACATTGGAATTGAAGTTACATTATTCACTGTGATTTGTACTTTTAAAAAATTGGAGATGGACAATATTTTTTCAGGCCTCAACCTTTAGCTAGAATGAATTATGGTAATTGTTGTAAACAGAGTATTAATGTTAGCAAAGGAAAGATGGCAACAAATTAGAAGTCGAGCTCTGCCAGGAAAACATTCAAGAAAGAAAAAAATTTATGGAGGACAAGGGCAAACATTAGACTGGTGAATATCATTATGATTACAAGGCTTTCTGTTTAAAATAATATATCTATAATTTAAAAACAACAAAACAGAACTTAATATTAGCTTTGACAAAGCAAGAATGTGGATGCAGATAGTGGAGCTTGAAGGGTTAGTTTGGAAAAATAGATACTGGAAGATTTCATGTGGGGTTTTGTATTCATGAACATCACTTAGCTGAAGAAAAGAACTAAAATATGCAGATTTTGGTTTCCCCTTTCCTCCTCCCAACACGCTCAACAGGATCAAGGAGATTTTCTCTACTTTTACCTGCAGTAAAGATTTAGCAAACACTCTAAGTTGTACATTTGCACTCCTCACAGCCTTAGGAATCAGAATTTGAAAGTGACTCCAAAGAAAACACAACTAAGTTTGGCACAAGAATTAAGTTTCTGATTATTTGTACAGTGAGCAGAGACATTTTCCTTTCTCTAAATATCTAATTTTTTTTAACTAGGAAAGAAATAGCAGCTATGGAAGAAGTTGGACTAGGTATTTCTAGTTGCCTTCCAACAGGTAAAAAAGATTCCAAAAGAAATCACAAGTTTTTCTGAATAGATCTCAGAGGGTCTAAAGTAATGAATCTCAGACAAATTAAACCAGAAGCCTTTTATCCAGTCTATTTTCTTGTGTATCTAAGGAAAAAGCAAATCTTTTAGCTGGGAGATAAGAAAAGGTGGTGGCAAGTGAACACCTGATTCTTTCCCAAATTTGTTACAGCTGCTTTCTCCCCCTGTCCTGGAGCAGTGCTCTTCCCAGCCAATTTAAGTGACTTGGACAGACTCATCACAATGTAAAAGTGATTTTTCTTACCTTCTTTCCTCTGTGACCAACTTACTGGGCAGAAAGGAAGCTGACAGGAGGAAATATGAAGAGGATAGAGCCTAGTGCTGCATCCGTGTCTTAGTTAATGTTTCAGGGGCTGGTGTTAACGGAAAAATTTACTATCTGCTTTTACTTTCCATTTGCAAATAGAACACACTAGAGAGATAGTAAAAGCCAGGGCTTTCAGCCATTTGAGCAACCCTGGATATGAACTAGCTACTCATAGGAACATGTCCTTTTCCTGCATATACATATATTTCTGATTTTACACCTATGCATATATTTATATTGAGTTTTTCTTTCTTATAGATATTTAATGTAGATTTCTGACTGGTACTTTAGTTAAAAATTTAAAATCTTTGCTAATGCTTTTACAGGTGATATCTAAGCCTTTTGTTTCTTTCATTCAAATACAATGCAGTTCTATAACATAACTTTATAACATAAATTTATACCAAATTTCTGCTCTAGGTTCTGAAAGTGTTTTCATCTTTCTTCTTTGAAAATTATTTTCATTAGCCTCATTTTTAAATGGGGAAAATGTGTGTGGGGATTCAACAATGCCCATTATATTATTTGTTCCTTTTTCATTAAAATCAAAGTAGCATATCCAGGTGATTTTTTTCACCAACCTGCACATTCTGGTCACATTCATTATTTTTCACATGGCTAGGCAAATCTCATAAGATAGAAGCAGATGGTGACAGCTTCCTCATACCATCAAATCAAATTGAGATAGCAAAAATAAACATTGGTCCCAAGCTTAGAAACTAGGTGAACAGTCTGCCTTCTGAAAAGCTGTGCCAAATTTTTTAGAAACCGTGGGTAAAATAATGTTGATTAAGAAATAACCATGAACCTCCAAAAAGAATTCTTAGGAGAATACTAAAGATATGAGACTATCTAACACTTAGTGTTCTAAATCAAGGTGGGATTTGTTTGAAAAGTGTGAGTATTCTCCCTCTGGCCTTTGTGTTGAGAACGTGCTCTGATCAATAATTCAGTGTCACCTGAGGTTCACTATTTGAAATTCAAGAACTCCAGGTAATATTTGCACTGTTTCTTCAACCCCCTCTATGGAACAATAAAAAATCGTAAAATATGCAGTAAAAATATTGCTACTATAGGATGAAAATCTATGTAGTAAATATCATCCAGGTTCACTGTCTTAATAGGAACATCAAAATCTGGTTCTGTATTTTTCTCCTGCTATTAATTTCTTTTTTGTATCAATTTTTTCACCACTCAGAAAGCCTTGCACCATAGTACACGGCAAACTGTAGGAGGAAAAACAAATAGTTTGGGAATAATACATGTACATTAAATAACATCAGCCTAAGTTATGCTCCTGATTTTGAGCATAAATTATAAGAAACAAATATTTTCACTGATTCAGGACTTGGATCATGTTTGCAAGTAGGAAATGCTTGTCTGGTCAAAAGAGTGAGGGCACTAGATTCTTTCAATGAAATTATTACCAAAATTCTAAACACTGGTCAAATCTCTCATTGTTCTCAAAAACCAAAACAAAACATACAACTCTCAACTTAAAAAGAAAAAGCAACCTTTTTTCCATATGTAACATTTCCATTTCACATGATTACCTTTGTTAAATTTGTATTCAACAGGAACTCTGATATATTACTGATGAAAAAGTAAGGCAACAGATTGAAAAGTTGTACTAATGCTATATTACGAAACTGTTTCCTTTGACAGAAGAATATCAATAATATGTAAATATATAAATAAAAATACCTACAGCAATAATGTTTCTATATGACAGTTAAAGTGTGTGGAGCACTGGAAAGGGAGAGGTTTTATGAGAAGTAGGCTGGGACAATAAAATAGCATTTGCATGATAAGACATTTTATAAATATCATATTTTATAAATAGGGAGAACAACACAGCTCAGGAAGAAGGGTTTATCAGTCCCTCTTATTTGGAATGTTCTCTTTGTTATCTTCCAGAGGGTGGCTTATCCTGGAAAAACCATGTTACACAACCCATTATGTGTCTTGATATTCATCACAAAGTAAATGTTATGACAAAATAATTTGATTAAAAGATACCATTAAAAATATCACAGCAAAAATGAAAAGTGTTATGATTAACAGAGTTCTAATGTAGTCAAAGGCAGGTTGTATTTTAGATTTTTGTTATGCTCTGTTCCTAACTGAAATAAGTTGTATCTAAAGTTGCCATCTAAACTTAAGTTGCAAATTGTTTGACCATTAACAAGGTGTGTCCCAGATATGCTAACATAGGACTGAAAGAAAAAATCCTTTGGTGTAATTGAATAATAATAACAAGTATTATATAGTAATATTATAGATAACTAGTATAATTACTAGTATAATAATGAAAATTATAACAATATATATATAATAATAATATAATACTAATAATTTGGGTACTGTGCATGTGAAAATGTCAGTCTTATGGTGATTCTTCTTGTCCTTCAATTAAAGCCTCCTGTAATTTTGAGGATGTGAGAGAAGCAGAAGAGGTTATTGTTAACTTCAAGCCCAGGCCCATAATCTCATTGGAGTAATGGGGGAAGTCACTGCCTGATCTTCAGTTCTGTGCTGCCTGAGGAATTTGGAAAGGTAGGATCACCTCAGTTTAGGTGTGTCTTTTAGATTAAATATTTTTTCTTTGTAATTCCAAATGATATTACCATTTTTTAAAAAATAATAACAAACTATTTTTTACAGCCTCAATCAATGTATGTATTGGCCAATTTTTAAAAAAATGTTATAATCGATATGCCATGGGCTATTAAATGTGTTAATTTTCCTGCTTACTGCTTTTTCTTCTATTTATTGCATTGATTTTAAGTCATCAGGCAACATGTAGCATGGATTTCCATCTACTTCCTTGCTTATGTCCAGGATATCTTAGACATTTGACTGCATTTTTTAGATCCCTCTTTTTATCCTTTCTCATCATTCTTCAGCTTTCCCCCACATTGTCCTTTTCCTCACATCTTCTTTTTGCCTGCAGGGAGATGCTGAAGAGGATCAGTAACAATTTGGGATTTTTGCTTCCACCTCTGTCTTGAATCTATTTCTCCTCAATTTAAAAATAGGAATTTTTTTCCAGGTCTTACAGGGATAGAACTGCAACAACATCAACCTTGCCAGATACTTTTCCCAACTCCAAGTTTCCTTCTAGTCCTCAGACACAGAGGTCTTTTGCTCCAGGGGACAAAGCTAAGCCATTAGCTAATCTTGATCTCAAAATTGTGGAATTCTTATTTTCAATTTATCTGAAAAGTAGTCAGGAACAACAAAATGAGGGGAGAAGATGATTACTGTATACTTCAGTGGATACTTTATTGCCTAAAATGTGGGGCGTACATAATCAAATATTTAACAAAGGACCTTGAACTTTGATTTTAAGATTAATTTCCTCCAAGACATCATTACACAGTGCTCTAACATTTAAATAAATTTGAATTTATTTACCACAAGATGTGTAGCAACAAGACAGCATATGTCCACTAATTTAACAATATTTTTGACAAGTTCATAGTATCTCCCTCATTACAGCCATTTCTTCCTTACAGAAATATTCTCCCAGGACCCCTTTTAGCGGGAGTGTTTTGGTGCAAAGGCTCCTCCTGCAAATGTTCACAAAGTACTAACATGACATTTCAATAGTATTAAAACCTGTTCAAGTTTACTTGCCAACTTGTGCCCTATTTGCAAGTAAAATATGCCTCCCTTTCTAATCATCTGCTGCTTTAAATGATCATTTCCCATTCATTTAATAATATATGCCAAGTGCCTTCCAAACATGTTTTAGCCTTAGACTGTCTCATCACCATCTTGTACGGTAGCAATGATCCTCTCAAAAGAAATGAACAACATAAGGAACTCCTAAAGTCTAGGTGGCATTTCACGTTAAAAAATATACAAAATGTCTGTAGCAAGACTTATCTAAAAAGCACCCTTACAATTTTAAAATTCAACAAAAAGTGGAAAGCAGCTGGAGAAGCATTTGGGCAATTTTGATCAATCAACGACTGTTTTAAACAATATCTATTATTCGGGAATTGAAGAATCTGAAATACGTTACCATAGGGATGATACTGTAAAAGCACTATCAGTTTCTAGATAACTAACTGGAAAATAACGATCCTGATTCAAGAGAAATAAGAGTGTGTTACACCAATCAAGATGGAATTGCTAGTTTTGATTGGAGTGCCAAAAAGGTACACCCATCACAGGGAAAGAAAGATATTTTCATGTTTGCAAACATTTTGTGAGTCAAGTTTAATTTTGTGAGTAAAAATATTGCCACTGTTATTTGAGAGATATTTAGATAATCTAGCAACAGGAGAACAAGTTAGCACAATCTTCCCCAAATAGCTTATGAGACCAGCTTGTGGAAAATGTTCAAGATGAATCTGGGGGACGAGGTATTTTTAATATCTTTGCAAGAGTACAGCTATGTAGCAGAAAAAGGTATGACATAAATAAAACAAACTAAAATGAAATGAAATGAAATTAAAAACCAAGTATGAAATAAGATAAAAGCTAATAGAAATTAGGTTAATCATCTTAGTATTTTCATAGTCTCTCTCATATCCAACACTTTTAATATTGTATTACTTAATTCTGGGCCTAGGCATATATTTTATATTTGGATAACTGTCATAACCACAGATGAAACTTACAATCTGGAGAAGAGAATTTTTTTTTTCCCCTGCATGATTTAAATGTGTCTAATATCCATGATACAGGAAAACTAGTTCTACCTTTGCACTTTACAATTTAAGGTACATTTTGAGGGATTTTTTAAATGTGTTTGTTCTTTGTGAATACTGGTACCTCATTCTTGAGGATTTTTCAATTTTCTGTTCTAGAAAACGTATGGCAGCATACAATTATTTCATAGCACTCAGAATATTCACTATGGTAATGGAGCTGATAATCTTGGGAGAGCTAATGAACAAAGTTCAATGCTATTTCCAGAATGGATGGGTCTATGCAAATTTTAAATACTACTTACAGCGTGTGTTCTCTCTCAGAATTTTATTAATAAAGACAGACGATATCTGAGCAACAAGACAAATACCAGTACTCAGAAAATGTAGCACACATCTTAGGCAGCTCAAGACAAAATAAGCAGTTAGCACTTAAATCGTGCTTTATAGTTTCAAATCAACTTATTGTTGGCCACAGCACCAGTGTAAGATGGATTTGTCCTCACAGCCTTGACGACCAGCCTGCCTTTCTGTGGTGGTATCAAGACAGCTGTTACTGATTATTTTTTTGCCACATTTGGGAGATGAAGAAATGGTGTTTAGGAGGAACCCAAAGTAATTTGTGCCAATAAGCAAGTCAGCATGTTTGCAGTTTTGTTTTAGAAGTGTTTGTCTGCGGTTCACATAGAGTTACTCATCACTGGGTATCAGTAACTTGATTATGCAAAGTAACAATCTGTTTTCAAGCTTCCAAAGAGACCCAGTATATCATCTGCATCTAAACTCCTTCATGTTATGCACCGAAAGTCAAAAAAATCCCAAGGATATTTGCTTCACAAAGTGCCATTATCTCAGGAGATGTCAACATTTCCTACATTACCCAAAAGCACAATATAATCTTATGATTGAATTTTTCTTTTGTGTCAAACAGAAGAAAACCTGTTAACGGAGATAACGTAATACACTTGTAAGCTTGAAAGCAAAATACAACGCACCAACACCTCCTCTTCTCCCCCCTTACCTTGCCCTGCCAAAAAACCCTAGCCCATGGTGTAATTTTATCTTGTCTGGTTTTCCTTGTCACTCTTCTGTTTTGCATCCCCATCAGTTCAATATTTTTTCAACCAGCATGCCACCCTGTTTTTTGTTTTTTTTTTCTGTCAGCTTGCTGAACAGCGTGCCATTAAATCTGAACTAGTTGCCTTGCAAGCAGTTCTCACTTTGCCCTTGGTGTTAGTGCAGAGAACAAAAGAATGGGTACACCCTACATAAAGTCCTCTTGTCACCCTTATCTTATAGCCTTGTTTACATTGAGCAACCAAAATAAATATGTTTAGATGTGAACAAGGGTCAGACAGCACCAGAAAGATCTGTAGGAATTTCAAATGAAACAGAGAAGTTCCTGCAAGCAGAAGCGTTGAAAACTGTTGAGCACTGGAGAAAGAAAAAAAATAAAATAGAAAGAATAGAAAGTTTTTCTTGCTAGAACTCATGTGACACAAGATGCTTTGGGATCATGGAGAGCATACCTGGAGCTCTGAGCTGCAAACTGCCCCTTGTTAGGGGAATTTGTCTTTTCTGAAAGAGATTTAATTGCATCCGTCTTCAAACAAATTGGAAAATAACCAGGAGGTAAGTGGAAGATTCATTTAATAATCTTAACAAGACACAGCCTAGAGCATGTGAAGGCCTTTAACAAGTGCTAATGATGATACTGAGAAAATATCTGTTTCTGACTCAGAATTATTAATTTAGGAGGGAGAATAAGATTTCATAACAATTTTAATGTAGGGAATAAAAAAACAAAAAGCGCGAGACTGAATAAAGCAATGATTGTTAAAAAAACTTACAGACCCAAATATTTGCAAGTTCTTCAAGACATGACTTACTTTGTCTTCTATGCATTTTTCAAGGTGGGTTTTCTATTGTCCTGTTCATGGCTGATTTATTGATAAATTCAAACAACTCCCAATAATTTCCCCAAAAGAGTTTTTCCTTCTGGTCTTGGAAAACATATGTGCAGAGTCCCAGACCTGTTATGTCAGGGGAAAAACCTAGATGAGATCTGAATCAAATACACTCTATATTATTCAGTATAACCTAAAATCACATGATATGGTCACAGTGGTGTAATCACTGTGATATAATCCGCATCCAACCTAAAATCAATCACTTCTTCATCCAAACAATCAGAGAATAAAGCAATCTGGTTACAAAAATGAATCAAACCATGGTTTGCTCGTGGTGGTCAGGGTCCTTGGATCATCCTGTTGTGTGATACTTTGTGGTTGTTTGTTATAGTTATGTCACTGCAGAAATAGAATGAAATAATAAATTCATTTGTCTCTCTTTTCAGTTGTGGGAATTGAAAACTGATCATTTATTTTTTTGGTTTTACTTTTAAAGAGATCCAGTGTTCTTGAGTACTGAAGTCAGAGATGATACTGTATCTTTGTTATCTGAAGAAGGAAGCCTTGAACAAAACTAAAAAAAACCTGACCCTGATACACTGACATTTTTCACTCAGTTTTCAGCAAACTACTACTTTGAGACCTTTCAGTGTTACACTTCATCCCAGCTTTTCAGACCTCGTGAGTATCTGTATTTTACATTATTTTCCTCAAACATATTAGTTTTTATTTTCCCCATTTGAAGCTCATTTTGTAATTTTCTGCCTGATTCCTTAATCTCACTTGGTCCCATTTGTATTATGCCTTTGTGCTCTCTGGTGTTCACCTCAAGTTCTAATTTATTCTCACCTGCATATTTCATTAATGTATTTTTACTCCCACATGCACATTATTAATAAAGACGTTAAACTGAATGACTCTCTACAGAATGCTATTAAATATTCTCCCCCACACTCCAAATCTAATACTTTGAGCCCCTATTTTACAGCCAGCTCTCAGCCCTTGTGACAACGCTCTCTGAAAGTCATTGGGAAATAATTTCCAGTACAATTCTGCAAGTTATCATATCAAGCACTTTACTAGACCCCAGACATATATATTGCATTCCCTTTTTTCACTAAGTAAGTGATTGTGTCAAAAAAAAAAAAATTAAAAAAGCAAAACAAATGGCAAAATCTGTTTTTAGGAAATAGATGCTGTACTTCATTACTTGATGACTGGGTTTGAGATTGAGGAAAGAATGATCTGAATTACTTTTTTATAACCTTTGCACCATGATTTATAGAGCACTGTTCTCAGCTCTACCCGAGGTCTTTTAAATTCCCCTGGCATCAGGACCTGTTTCTGCTGCTCGTAGTGTTTAGCACCAACCCCTTGTTCCCAGGATGGACAGAAGGGCAAAACCTTCCTTCAGACCCACCCTGCTGCTGATCTGTGGGGAAGCTTCCAGCAAGCTCTGCTGCCAGTGCTCTTCCCAGAGACAAAAAAAACCCCCATTTTTGTGCTGTCTGCAACTTTTCCATCCCAGTCTAACTTGGGAGAAGTGCCCCCAGTTCAAACTCCGGACCCCAGTTCCTGGGAAGGCAGCAGGCCCTGGTGCTGCCGTGCTGTTTTGGTTTTCCTCTTTTCTCCCTCTGCTTTTAATACACTTTCTATTCTGTCTTAAATTGTTCCCCTCCCTAGGAATTTTCTCCCAGCTACTTGTGTTCTCCTCTAATTACTAGGCACAATTAGAATAATTCTACTGCTTTCTACAGATTCTGCAGTTTGGCAATGGAGTCAGATTGGGACCAAATACAGCTGTGGTTTTCTGTCTGGCAAACCATGTGTGTGCTTCAGGGAGGTAAGTTGGATGCCTGGTGTATATGTCCAACTGTTTACAGCAGTACTCAGCACCAAAACAACACTGCAGTCATTCATTAGGAATTAATGCAGTGACTGGAAGGGAAAAATCAGTTTTTTCCCATTATTTATCTGAGATTTGTGCAAAGATTGCATCCAAAAGGGTTCAGCCCCAAGATCAAATTTGAACTTATCCCACAGAAGCAAAGGCTAGGAAACAAAAACTATTTGCTTTAGAATGACTGTTGGAATAGCTGCCTTTAAGACTTAATAAACAATTCCGTTCCAAACAGTGTATTTGACATCCAAGCCGTGTGCCCTGGTGTTTCAAACCATACGCTAGATAAATTATTAAACCTATGTGGGCTGCTTATTTCCATTTCAAATAAAACACAAATCAAATATGACATTTAAAACTTTTCTATAATGTCTGTAAAGAGTGCTAAGAACACAGACTTGTAAAAGAGGCTTATTCAGTGCTTATAAGAGTGACCTATCAATAGTGGAAGTCATTAAAAATACAGATCTTCCTTATGATGATTGTGGAGAATATTTGTGGCTTAAAATGTTGAAACACTGACTATAAAGGTAGTGTCTGTCTCAGTTTCTTCTGGAGTTCTTCCTCCAAATCCCTGTGGCCAGTGAAGTCACTCATGACACAGCCCCTCTTTCAGCTGCCCCTCAGATGTTTAGTTGGATTATTTTAGTGCTAAACTGTGTGGATTCTGGTTTGCTGAGATTTTTTTTAGTTATGTAAAGACAAGCTGGGTTCTCTGCTTCTTTCTGTAACAAAAGGAAAATGTCTGGTAGGATTTCTGTCAGTGTTTTCAGGCCTTTATAGCAAATGAAAGCTAATTTGCAATAAAGCAGTCCTCGAGTTTCTCTAGTTTGAAATTTACCCTGTTTATAAAAAGATTATACATAAGGTATGGGTGAGCTCTTCTAAACACTGATGTTATGCATATTTTCTATGTTTGTTGTGATAATATATTAGAAGTTACAAAGAATTTCCAGAGCTCAGCAAGCACAGTAAGAGGGAAGATTCACTAACTCCTCAGAGCAGAGAAAATGGTGACTAAAGAGTAAATTCATGCCGTGCTAACTTAGATATTCTGAATGCTCTCTGCATAAAATTATTCTGGCACGAGAGTCAGGACAGTCTTACATTTTGTTTAGGTATATAAAGACAAGTGCTTAAAATATATATTGTTGTTAAAGTGTCGTAATTTTTTTTTTATAAGGCACATAAATGGAGTATTTTAACTTCACTGATATTTTAAATATTATTATGATTTTTAAGAATAAGCTTAGAACAAGCTCTTTTTGTAGAATTTAGAAAAACTAAGCTATGTCTTTAATTGTTATAAATTTTGAGATTTATGATAGTTTGGGGGCTTTAAGAGATTTATGACAGCTTTGTCAGAGTGATCATATGTAAAAAGCCACAACAAGGGAGATGGATATATGGCAGCAAGGACAAAATGTGTACCTGAGAGTTTTCTTCCTGGGCGTTCAGTTTGGTTGCCCCAGCTGGAATTTCTGAAGTAAATTCAAATTTTCTGTGTCCAAACACAAGTGCTTTCACCATGTCCCTGATTGAGATATAAATCATTGCAGACCATGCAACAGATGTGCCATTGCTTGCCCTGTGTGAAAAACTTAAGTAGACAGCCATAAACAGAGGCACAGCCTGAAATTTCCAAGACTCTTTCAAGGAATGGTTCTAATTGCTAAAGTTTTAACAAGTGTTTTGTGCAGGCACATAAAATACACGGTGAATCTAAAATCAAAAGTTTATTGTTGTGTTGCTGAGGAAAATATAAAAAAAATTCAGAGGGTGATGAAGATTGACAGGGACATTATCTTTTGAATCTTTGTAACATATCTGGTCAAAAATATTCTGTTGAAAGCAATTTCCAACAGAAAATTAGTTTTTACTAAATTGCTGTTTTGCTGTCTTTCAATCAAAGGATTAGCATTAAAAAAAACCCAAAGCAAAAAACCTCAAACAAAATCTCCAAAAGACAATTTCTCTCCTCTCACTCCCTCCATTTTGCTTAGTAACATGCACAGATAATAGTCTGACTTGATGAACTTTTGGCATATGTCAACATTTTTCCCTGTACTTTTCTTACAGCTACTGTTCTGCTAAGTTTTAAATTTTATGTCCAGATCTAGTTTTTTTTATCAACTCATTCTGATAACTGAAAAAAAAGAAAAACAAAATTTGTGTCCAGTCTTTAACACATATTTGCAAACCTTGTGGTATGGGAAAAGCTTCTTTTGCAAAAAGGAAGGGAAAAATTTGCTCCCCATGTCCATGATAAATAAAATAAGAAAGTAATTAGATTAGACTCCAGCACAAAGGAACATGGATCAGATACTATGAAGATTTTGATGACAAAGATATAGAAAGGAACAGAATAAATTGCTGGGGAAAACTCTAGCTGCCATCATGGGACACCTTTATTAATAGGTTCGATAAACATCAGCCAGGAGTGACAAAGACAAGATTGACCTTGTGTGAGGCAAGGTGCCAAATGAAGCTTCTCCAGGTACTTCACAGACTCACTTTTCCATGATTCTAACCCGTAGGTGTGGATGTGTCACAAGCAGTTTCAGAGCTGTCAGTGGGACAGCTCAAAAATGCTAACCTCTTGTGAAAGACTCTCCCTGGTCCGAATGTTTACAGTCTGACAGAAGCAAAAAGAAGAAAAAAACATATGTTTTGGTAGGACTCTGTTTTCTGCTTTTTGGGTTGTTTACCATCTGTTCTCTGGCAGAAGTTGCTCGACATATATTTTATCCTATGAAGAGATAAATGGTTTTTACAGGGTATGGGAAAAGGTCACATTACTATTCCTTGGAAAATTCATTTTGTGTTCTAAAGCTGCACTTTTATGTAAAAAGAATATCCAGCAGAAGGCAAGTGTAGACATATACATTAACAATTATTACATACAGTATCTTGAAATTTCTTAAATGAAATTTAGAGAGCTTTGAGGTTTCTCAGACTTTCTGTGTTCCAGTTTCTTGTTAATTCCCTAGTCACTAGGGAGCTGAGAATCCAAAACCTTAGAGAAACACAGGAGTTATCCAGCACCCCTGAAGCCTGGGAGGCAGTTCTTCATCAGCAAGTGCAGAAGCCTGAAAGTTGTTTCCTTACCTCCCCTAGAGAGCCCCCACTGCAGCTTGGACTCCCATGGGTTTTTAGCTCCAGCTTTTCAGGCCTTGTGACAAGAAACCCTGAAATCCCCAGTTCTAGTCAGCCCACAAAATGGGACTGTCCTTGAGATACGGGTCAGGGGAATCCTGGAATTGTCTGAGCCACATCCTCCACTGACCTGGAGGCTGCTGGAACCGTCCCCTGGAACCATCCTTTGCTTGCCTCTTGTCACCAGAGCCTGTTTTCATAATTTTCACAATTTCATATTTTTCGGTCAAAATCTGCTTTTACTTGGAAAACAGACAAACAGGTTTGTATTTAATGGTTAAAGCTCTGGATGTAAATCTTCTAAAAGAAGTTTGTAAAGAAAAGCAAAGCTGAAAAAGAAATCCAAATAACAAACCAAAAGTGAAATCTGCTTGCGTACAAAATCAAATTTATTTTATATACTAGGCTTTCATAATTCTGCCAATTTTTATGGGCTTCTAGTTACATATTTCTGGGCATTTTCATATTTTGCTCCTCTGTTGCTGTGTGGAAAATCCATGCCAGCAACACATGAATTGACTAACAAACTGAGTGTATATTGGAAACAGTTACTTTGTCAATACACAGTGTACTGCCAAATGTAAAAATGTCAAACAAATGGGTAAAACCAGTCAAGAGTTATTATTTTATCTCTTGTAGTTAGTATAGTTTCAGTTATTCCTTGCAGCAGTTGCAAGTAAACTGTTTCCAGGCAGAAATTATTTTAATTGGCAAAATTTCTTCAATATTACATGAATTTTAACCAAATGAAAATTAAATTATTAGCTTCAAACTGCCAACGTGAATTCACTAAAGACTAAAGTGACAAACTTTCTTTAGCCTTGGTATTTTCTTCGTACTTGGGTTGTTGTTGCTATGATGTTTTCATTGTGTTGTTTAAGAACAATTGGGTGATATGAATATAAACTGCTTAAATATTTATGGTGTGGTGCTTGGCTTAGTTACTACTATTGCATAAAAATAAGAATCTAGTCCATTGTTATTTTGATAAAAGCAGAACCCTTCCTATTCTGAGTAATGAAGAGATTTCTTGGATGGGGGACTATATGGAAACCCATTCAGAAACAAAAGGGGAAGGAGACAGTGGAAGGTCACAAAGTGAAAGATAAATTGCCAATACTTAAAACAGAGAAAAGGAATCTGAAAAGCCCTTATCTGACTGTATTCTGACACTAAATAAAGCCTGACTTGCAGGTTTATTCTAAGTTCTTGCTCTACGGAAATATTTCTTTTTTTCTTCATTGTTTCCTCAGAAGAGGATCTTCATTTCCTTCTCTTCTTTCAGTCTAAAATTCAATGACTGTGACTGAAAATTTTGACTACCTTGACACATTCCCATTGATTTTTTTTATCAGCTTTAGCTGTTGTGTTACACCTGAGACATCAGATTTAAACTCTACAAATCCTGCAAGATCAGTTAAGGGTCTGTGAGGTTTTTCCTATGTACCAAAATTCACATCTGTTTTTACAGATGTTGGGATGATTTTTAAAGAGTATGTTCAGCTTGATTCTTAGTGAACTTGTCTGTCTCAAAATCCTTATAGGATGCTTTGCATAATGCAGTTTTCTGTTTACTTATTCTCAGAGTACAGGTACTGTTCTCTTGTGTTGGGCACTCACAGGATGATTCCCTTTTGCTCCACAGCTTGCTGTCCTAGCTATAAAGATTTGTTCTTAGATTTTTTTCAGGTATCTTCCCCCTTAATTTCTGTTTCTCCTTAGTGCTTTTTGGTACTTATCTACTGATTTATCTTCTAATGATTTCTTCTTACAGACCTTCTCAAGGACTGTCTACTGTAATCTAGCTCTGTAATCCAATATATGATTTTTGACACACCCATTTATTTTACATACACAGCAGTTTGGGTTTTTTTTTCCTGTGTTTTGATTCTAAACATTTGATTGTGCAAATGAGGAAGGAAAGAGGGACAAAATAACTTTAAAAGCATTCTTTAGAAGACACTGAATTTGTGGACAAGTCCACCCAAATCCTTACATTTTTTTAACTGCACATCCACCCAAATCCTTACATTTTTTTAACTGCACAAGTGCTGTGAGGGTGGATATGTCCTCTTTGATGGACAGGCAATAGTTCTAGAGACTTTCCACAGAAAGGACCAAACTCATACATGTCAGTGCATAAACAGCAAGGTTGTGCTAATGTGGGTACAGGTTTGCTACTGAAAGTTTACATTTAGACTTGAAGTGCCTAGGGTTGAATACACAGGCGAGTAAGGGCCAGGAGGAAAGATTTTTCTTGAAATTTGTTTCTATTCATTATAGACTTCTTCAAACCCTAGAACCCATTCTGTTACTTTTCTCCAGCTGGCTGATGGACAGCATGACATTTTATTTCATTGCTCCAAAAAGTGCTGTATAATGGAATTGCATTCATGATCAACTAGGAGGGATGGCTTTAGGCTGAAGGAGGGTATTTTTTTAGGTTAGATATTAGGAAGAAATTCTTTACCATGAGGGTGGTGAGGCCCTGGAACATGTTGCACAGAGAAGCTGTGGCTGCCCCATCCCTGGGAGAGTTCAAGGCCAGGCTGGATGGGGCTTTGAGCAACCTGGTCTTGTGGAAGGTGTCACCACCCACGGCAGGGCGATTGGATGACCTTGAAAGTTCTTTCCAACTCAAACCATTTTGTGATTCTGTGATTAAGTAAATAACCATTTGAATTCAGAGAAAATAAACGGAAGGAATTTTTTCTTTTCCAATTCTTTGCTGCAGATTGGAAAGTCTGCAGGAATCCAACAGAAGGTAATAGATTTGGAAGATACGTAGAGCGTATCCTTCTTATACCTGCTAAGCGTTCTAATTGTTTCATTATTGGGATAAACAATGTGCCATCTCTCCGTGAACACAGGCAGAATTTATGAAATATTTCTTCTTAAAGACATGCTGCACTAACAGCTATAAAATAACAACCACAGAGATGCATTTTTGGGAATGAGACTGGCTTGGGTCACCACAGGAGATACACTGATATTAGTCATTCTGCCAATGTTCACAACTTTGCTCAATTTATTGATTCTGTGCTGAAGGGGGAAGAAAGGCCAATCTATCTGCTTTTCATGATGAAAATCAAAGAACAACATGAAAAAAACCCCTTACTTCTTTTTTTCTTACTGGATCCGTGACATGCCTTTCTTCACTGGCACCTTTAATGATGAGAAAGTCCAATGTGATTTGGCAGCTATAAGCCAGGCTAATTACACAATCTGAGATCTTAGGTTTCTCTGAGTCAATATTCAGAACAACTTGGAATGTATTTGCCCAATGTAGACATAAAGGTCAAATTAAAATATTAATTCTTTCTAGCTAGGTCCAATATATTAAAATATATTTTCCTCCGTGTTTAAAAAGTTTGAGCTTTCAAATGCAACCAAGATACTTTTGTCAATTGTCCATTTACACCAAACGACCAAAGAGGCAGCTTTGTGCTGTGAACACTTTCTTGCAATTTAATGATGTGAACTTTTTTCTGTCAGACATAAGAAATTCAGAAAAGTGACCTCTCAGCAGCTTCTTTAAGTGGTGCTGAGTAATACATAATTTAACTGTAAAAACCTGGACTTGTAGTCACTCACCATAGGTTTAATAAATAATATGCCTGAATACTTTCATAGTACATGGTAATATCTGCTCTTAATGCACAGGCTGATATTTTATATTGAGTTCTATACTTTGCGAGTATTATTTTTACTTAGTTTCATAGAACTTTAGACACTTCTTTGTGGGTTAGGTGGAGGTAAATTCAAGTTCTTCTTTAATGGAACTGAATGCAGTATGGAATAGTATATAATAACACATGCAAAACCTTCTGTAAATATCTTACACCAAGTGTCATTTTTTCACCCACCTCTGAAGAATATCTTTATTCTTCTGTGTGTTCCTGTTCTGTTTGACTGCATGGGTGAATTTCCTCAGGTTGTTTGTCAGGTTTAGTACAAAGTAAATGTTGCTTAGATGCTCCAAATTGATTATGTTCACCCTCAGGCAATTTCACAATAACCTATTGCAGATTAAAATCACAAAATGCTATGTCACCTCCAGTCCTTATTAAGATAATTGACCCTCCTACTGAATTAATAATCCACATCCTGGTTGCTTAAATACGCTTGCTACTCAATAGTTCCCCTAAAGTCTAAACTGTAACATATTTTGATGACATAATTGAACTTGCTTGTCTTCTTGTTCAGTTAAAAATCCTGGACAAATAAGAGCAATAAAATTCATCAGAAAACAAGTGGAAGGCCCAATATTTGCCAGGGATATTTTCCATAATTTCTAAGTTAATTTATGCATTATAATTCTGCTATTCAAAAGAAAAAATTACGGGTGAAAATCCAAGTTATTCAAACTCAAAATTATCAAGGCAGGTATAATTTGACATTATAAATTTATTGGCTCTGAAACAAAGCTTTTTCTGTCGTAGCAGGATACCTTCTATATTTTCTCATAGTGTGGGTTTATTTGAATTTTCAAATTAGTAGGAAATTATTTAAATATGAATTAAAATGAAGCTGCTCTTGAATAATTTGTAATTTCTCATTGAGATAATGAGCTTCAGAAAGCTTTGGATTTCTATCAGTGTGGAGATACAGGCACACATTTAGCAAGATGTATGGGAAATAGATTTATTGTTGGGGTTCATTTATTGCCTACCCTTTGCTGTCTTCCCGGATGAATGCTTACAAAATGAACAGACAGAAACACAGATGAGAACTTTTTTTTACTCTTTCAAACAACCATTATGCATCTGGTTGTCAGTTTCTTTACCCCACTGTTGCCTCATCATATTCCCTTTCTACCCACTTCCCTTTTTTTATGCTACTCCTTGTTCTAGCAATTCAGGTAAATATAGACTTTGTACAGACATGGCAGAAAAATGGTCTGGCTCATGCAGAAAACCTTGTTTGAAAATATGACTCCCTTCATTTCTGAGCTTTTTCTTTTCTCCTAATTAAACTGGGGATTTGAGTGGGGTGAGTGGCTTTTAGTTAAAGCAATGGCAAGCCTATACCCATGACTGCTTGGTTGGTAATTAAGTAAATTGATCAAACGGAATCCTGCTACCGTGAGCAAACCCTGATCAAGTTCTTACCTGGGCAAGGAACCATAAAGGAGCTCTGTAAGACAAAACATCTGCAGTCCTCCCCCCTAAATACCCCCATGTACTTCACTGCCAGTGCACCTGCTCTTTTATGGTGAATAAAAGGAGTTTTGGGTATTTTGTGCCCAAGACCTGACTCCACGTGGTGTATTTACATAAGTGGCCCATGGGGAGTCAGGTAAGCTGCTGGCATGAGCAAAGTTGCTGAAATTTGAACTTCAGGTTTTACATCCTTTATAAGACATACAGGAAGTACTCATAAAAATATATAACATCCAAACAGGAAAAGTTCACAAGAAAAAAATTTTGTGTAGGGAAAATTCTTCATTCTTGAGTGTGTTTTTGCATTACTGATGCAGCATCATAATTTGTTTTCAGCTCAGAGGATGACAGTGCATACTAGGAATTACATACCCGGACCTATTGGATATTACTGTCAATTTTATTTCACTGCATCACCCCTGGATCAAAACCCCTGGGGGTTATACACCTCTGCTATTCTAGACCGACTTAGCAGTCCTGTCAACATATTTTTTGGAACTTCTTTTACAATGGTACTGTATCTTGCTAACAGCTTCTTGCACCAGCCAGCTACACAGAGGACTAGTCAATAAAAAAACCTAATCAAAATACTATATAAAATATCCTCAAAATGGCCAAAGGCATTGAAAGAGCTGAAATTTATTCTCTCAGCAACCAGGTGGTGAGTGAGTCCAGTATACTAGTAAAAGTTCTTTATCCTTCCTGAATTTAAAGTACTTAGCCTTTTTCAAGACCAGTTCTGGAGAAGAATATATTACTTTCTCAAGCTCTGCCAGTGGCACTACATTTAGCCTTCTGTACTTGTTTAAAACAATAGCCCAGAAAATAAACAGTGGTTATAAAATGGCCAGGTAAATAGATCTGAAAAAAAGTCCCCATATTAATTTCCATATTCACCTTAGTGAGCAGTTCACCCCTCCAAACTTGAAAAAGTCCCACATTAAAAAGAAGCATCATCCACATAAAGGAACAGTTTTTAACTGTCTGAGATATCTGCTGGAAACTTTTTGTTTGATTTTCTATAGTCCAGGTTGCAGGCAGTATTATGTCTTGCAAAATTAGAGAGCTTTTCAAATAGAATTTGCTTTTAAATCACAATTTTTGTAGATAACAGGTCAAAAATTTATTGTTCTATTATAATGGATAGCAAAGGTTCCCTCTACTTCCCTCAAGCCCAAAATTGCCACAATTTGCATTAAATTGATACCTTTTTCTTTTTCCCCTGAGGTATTGCTTGCTCTTCTACATCCATATACCTGATACAAGTTTTTTGCTCTAAGAGTAGTTCCATGTCTTTATAGAGGATAAGGAACTACAATCTGTTATCCCTCACCACTTAGACCTTTGGAAAGGTAAAACTTTGGCAAAGTAAGCAGGTGGGTCTGCCAATCTCATGGTTTATCCTTAGCAAAACATTCTAGTGATATTTCTTCCTTGTAAATAAATATTTCTCATAATATTGTAAACTCCTTCCTATACCTCTCTATATTTACTGTAATACATCAAAATGTATTTTTAATTTTTATATTGTTGTTTAATATTTTTCACTGTGGAGTTGACACTAATGAAATTGTCCTGGCTCAGGAAGTTATCATCGTTTTGAATAACAGTATTAAGTTGTTATCCATCAAGGTTCTATATGTTTCAGGACTGATCCCATTCATAATTAAGCCATGACTGTCATTCTTTCCATGAAGTGCATTATAGATAGAAAATGAGAAATTCCACAAGGTTAAACAAAAAACAAAACAAAACAAAAAAAGGGCAGCAGAAAGAATATATTATTTCAGTCTCTGTCCCTTTTTATGTTTTCCTTGGGGGTCCCTCTTTTTATTACGTATCCACTGAGCCTGCAACCTAAAAGACTAAAAGTTTATGCTGCAAGGCAAGGTGACTGCGCAAGAGGTAACTATTATTGTGTTTATTGGGCATATGGGTAAACCAAAAAGCTGAAAAACCCAAAAGTTAACCTATGTAGTAGTGTCTTGCCTGAGATGTTCTAGAGTGGGATCACTTCTACACCAGAAGGAGAGAGCTGGAGTGCAGATCCATGGCATGCTTACTGTATTACAGTTGTAAACTTCTACATATGGAGGAACCTGCAGTCCTCCTGATCCTAAAAACATTGGATGTTGCTAGTAACATTTAACTGCAGGACAGTGAGTACGGGCAATTCTTTCTCTTATTCAGCAGGCAAGTTATTTAATAATGAAATAATGCCTAATTAGAATACCACTTGTAGGCAGCAAGTGCCTTTATGAAACAGGAGACCACTTGCTGGCTGTTGGTCACTAGCTTTGCAGTCTAACACAATAAACTGGTGTATAATATGAGAAAACACTTATTCATATTTTATTATCAGTTCTGAGAAAGGAGATCTACTTATAAATTAAGAACTCTAGGTCCTGCATTTGAATATGCTCTGGTGCTGCTGCAAGAATTAATTACACCTGTAGAATGTAAACTTATTAGTAAAGAGCTGTAGAAAAAAAAACAGCTCTCAGATAGGAGCATGATAAAATGAAATATTTTCTCTCTTGAGATCTAGTATCTGGGCTCTAACAGCATTGCCTCACAATTTTTTTTTTGGTTGGCAATAGAAATCCAAGTAGAATGAAACAGTGATTTGCTGTTGTGTTGGTTCATAGAAGACTGGCTGCATAATCTCGAGGAAAGGTGTTGTGCACACTTATCTTTGATTTATAACTCTGTAAATACACAAAGTTCTGGTTCATCTAGGTATGCTCTGAACTCAATGTAAAAGATGTAAAACCAAGTTGGCTGCCCCACATAAATATTTAATCCACTGTAATAAAGCTAAGGACACCATGATAGCATGTACACAAGCCTTTAGTTTTGCATTCCATATTAATATGAGTCACTACAGTTGATTTAATTTGAATATTTTTAAACATTCTCTTCTGCAAGAGAAATGGGTGTTAGTCTTTTTTTTTTTACCCTGTATCATAGATTTTTGTTAGGAAAGTACATTATTCTCTGTGTGTTCACAACTATTGTTTTGGAATTCAGATAACTTGAGTGCTTTTCCTCCCTAAAAAAAGAGATTTTTCCTCCCTAAAAGCACTATTTGTATTCCTCAGTTGTTTTTGACCACCAAATAGTCTCTACATGATTTTCAGTACTGTCTTCTAACTGCTTCTAAATGTTTTTTCTTCCCACTATTTTTTAAAACTTTATTATATAGCAATAAACTTTCATTTGTTTTCTCACCTTACAGCGTGTGAAAAGTGAAGGAAAAATCTTTAATTTTAACACTGTTTCTATGATGTGCTGTATGAAACTCAGTTTCATGTGTGGCTTGGTACATGGACTCACGGAGTTAAATCCTTTCTGTGAGTCAGGGGTAGTCAAAGTGTAATCAGCCATGAAGTTTGTGTTTCACAAAGCTGCTTACACTGAATAATTCAATATTTGAGCTTTAATGATATTTGAATAGGAATTTGTATGCAGACTGTAGAGCAAATAGATGAAAGAAGGCAGGCAAACTTTTGATTTCTGGCTAAATCATTAGTACGAGCTCACCTCCAGCCGGCTCTGGGTACCTCCAAGGGCAGGGGAGCTCCGCAGGTTCCGCACAGCCCCTGTGCCTTGTGACAGCTTTTCTCTGGGCACCTGAGCCACACAGTGCCAGGGATGAATTCTGATGGCAGAACCCTCATCCTTAGGGGTGTGCCTGCAGCGGGACAGAGATGCTGTGCTGAGGGGACATTCCCATTCCAGCTCCTGCCCGGCTGTGACTGAGGAGGGCAGCGCTCTGCGGAGCACAGCTTGGCTCTGGCTGCGGGAGCACAAGCTGTACCCATCACGGCTTGTCAGAGCCAGATGGGAGGGAGACGAGCGGGGGAAGCCAAAACCAGCCCACAACAGAGGAAACATATTTCAGAAATGTCTGCACGGGGATTTTCTGCCTGTGCTAGAAGAGCCTCTGGCCCCCTCTCCGCAAAGTGTGGAGAGGGTAAGAGGGAATCACAGTGTCAGTCATAGGAAGAGGCAGAAATTTGTTGTGCTTGAAGCATGGCTCTCCTGACTGTGGACCCAGGCTCCTTACTTAGCTGTGTCTCTAAGCCAGGTTTTCCCCTGATGGGGGAGTGAATTTAAAGAAACTTTCAGCACTCTCTGCTTTAAGATAGTTTATTAAGTCTTATCAGAGAAGTAAGGTCACTAGCATGACCCAGCACAACAGAGAAGTGCAGCAGAATGCCTGTAGAATGCCGAGAATGCTTGCTTATCAAGATAACATGGTCTTCTTAAAGGTAAATCATACAATTAAAGCTTAAAACGAAAGATATTTTCACTTTTCTACCAATGTTAGACAAATGCTTTAGTCACATATACAGGAAATGCGGAATTTTTCATCCAATAACTTTTATTACTATTACAGCCTATTACTGCAGAATATGGCATACTAGAAGAAGAAGGAGAAAGTCTAGAAACAACAACAATCCTCCATCTTGGAGTTTTTGCTTTTATCTATTTACTACATTAATAAACCCAACACCTGTAGATTTTTCATCCTGTGATAACCTTACATAATACTCTATTATTTAGTTCTCACTGAAGTAGATTCTAGTTCTTCCCAAAGAGTTGGCAGTTTTCTCCATGGGTAAAGGTCAAAACCAGTGTTGTCCAGGGGGATAGAACCCTTCAAAACAGGCAGGGAAATATTCTCTGCTTTCAGGGCTCCCACACCTGACCATAGACCCACCTGTAATCCCTGGAGCCAGTCCTTCCAATCTTGCCCATTCCGTGATTCTCTAATTCCGTGACAGAGATGCAAATATCAATATGGAAATGTGTGCAAGAAAAAACTTTTACACAAATCAGACTTTGCCAGTCAGTTGGATCCCAAATAACAACTTATTCTTTCAGTATATTCTCTCTTCAAGCAGACAATAAATCCAAATTATATTTTGAAGATATATTAGTGATATGATTTTCTTCTTAAATAATTAATCTGTTTAAACATCTTCTGATTAATTTGAATCTGAAACAAATATTTCTGATGAGCAGCACTAGTGCCCATAATAATACTTTTCATTATGTTATGTATTTTTGAAATTTTGATTTGATTATGTTATCTCCAGTTATGGAGGATTCAGAAAGAAATAAGAGGTACAGTCCAAACTCCTGCATTATCTCAAGTAGACTGTACACTGAATTTCTAATAGAATTTCTCTCGAAGGGTCTTAATCTCAGGTTCTTTCTGGGGTAGTCTGAAAAGAACAAGATAGAATCTGCTTATCACCCTTTCCCCTTGAAAGCACAGGAAAGGTAAACAAGAAAGGCAACTTGTCAGCATTGAGACAATTACTTCTAAGATCACAGCCTAACACTGATAAGGGATTTTTATAAGGGATTTTTGTATCCAGATTAGAAGAAATCAGCAAGTGTGCATGGGCATTCTGCTATCTAGATTTCATGTATTTTCCTGTGTCCTTATGTATCTAAGGGCAAAGTTGTTTCACTTTAATTTCACTTTGCTTGGTGTAGGAAAAAAACAAAACAAACTAAAACAACAACAAAACAACAAATAAAAAACCCACAACAGAAAAAAAACCAAAACAAACCAACCCAACCCAACCCTATTTATTTATTCCAGAATCAGTTATTTCATTTTACCAGAGTAAACTATGAGAGAAGATGCAGACCTGCATTGCCAATCCTAGCAGTGGAAGATATACCAATAAAAGATATTTTTTCCACATGGCTATACGTGTGGCACCCCATCCTTAAGGGGAAGGGAGCACCCAAGATTCACAGACGTCTGTTGTTAAAAGGAAACAAAAGCCAGAAGATCCACAGAAAGTTTTAGTTGTAAATAATATACACAGCATGAAAATTGTATGTTAGCCCCCCACCATGGAGCTAAGTTTCTTTTCTATGCCAATTAGTTATTATGCTTATTATCTTCTAGATCTTTCTGGAAATGGGTCAGAGGCCTTAGGGGTGGGCTTGTTCTCCCCTCCTGGGTCACCCTTTGGTTAGCAGTCCATGCCCAGTTCTCAACCTCATTCCTCTGCTTATGCTCTGCTGTGTTGTTCTTATCTCCAGGAGCCAGAGCAAGGATGTTTGTCCCAGAAAAATGCTGCCCTACCTCCACATGTCCCCCTTCTCCAGCCACATCCTGCTCCTTCTCTCAGCATGTTATTACCAGCAGTCCATGGCTGGCTCCATGGCTATCCAGCTATTGGTATTGGAGATATCCACATTAGCCCCTTATCTTCTAGGCTGCTACAAAATGTTCTGCCCACAGACAGCCTTTTTTTGTGGAAAGTACTTGTCTTCCCTTGCTTTGTTGGTCCCACTCTGCAAGCAGGTGTGAAAAAGGTTAGATAATAGACCTTTCACTCAGCAGTCTTCCCCCAGAACAGAAATGTGTGCTCTCAGGAAGGAGAAAAGCCTGCTTTCTTGGCTAGCAGGGAGATAGAAGAGGTAAAGTCATTAAGCTTTTGCCCACAGAACAATATTTCATAAAACCAGGAGCAGTTTTGCGAATTATTTGTTCATTTTGAAAATTGTCATTCTTTCTCTGCAGATCATAACAATCTCCAAAGCATCTTGCTCACCATGCAGCTTAATTCCCAATGAAATGTGATTTGAGTTCTTAACTTACTCAGCTTTTTTTTCAACAATGGAGATTCCAGTTAAGCAAACAAATCCAATGTTTGCTTTCCCTTTTATTTAAACCTTGTTTCTGGAAGAGGCAGGGGCAAAAATAACCCCACAGAAAATCCTTTTTTTCCTTTTCCTGACTAATTTATCATGAGGCAAAATTTCATTGGGACAGATCTCTTTACTTAGAAAAACTAATCTATATTATTTTGGAATGTTAAACCACACTGAAGCATGTCAATGGTATTTGATCTGTGGACAAAATACAGGTCAAAATAACTGTGTACGTAGTGTGACTGAGTACCTTATCTTCTATGGCCTCACAATAAGGACCTTAAAAGTCCTCACTGAGTAGAATATTTATATTTAAAATGTGTCTTAATAATTCGTGTGGAAAGAAACAAGAAAAAGAGAAGCTGACAGAAAAACTTTCTAGTAAATAGTACTTCCAAGACAAAGTACACTGTTGAAAATCAAGAATTAGTAAATAAATTCACCATTTTATTATGACTGTAATAAGACTCATCTGTCTCCAGGGTAAAATCACAAGCAGTTTATTTATTCTCCTAGCCACCAAGAAAATCCTCCCACAGAATTTACCTCCTTTTTTCTTAAACAACAGTGAAATCTTTCTATAGAATGCACAGATGGCATGCTCAGTCAAATAAGGGGGAAAAGTTGGAACAAAACTCAAGGGCAGACTGTGATATATCTGTGATTCTTTTCATTAATGCTGTGATAGTCTTTACCACAAACTCAAATGTCTATCAACAGGCTAAATGCAACAAACCTGCAGTCATTTTTCAGCCCAAACCTCTGTTGATCTCAGTTCAGAGCCACAACTTGGGCAAAAGTGCAAAGTTTGGGTTTATGTGGTATCTGTCAATCCAAGGACAAGTCACAAAAAAATCACTTGAGAGGCAGCCCCATATGTAATCTGATTTGGGATAAACAGTTACACTTCTCTTCAAAAAAATGCCCCATTTTTCAGATTTGTTGCATCTGTTTGATTTTAGTGTAAACTTTTTCTTAGTGTAAAAATGAGTATATTATAGTGTAACCAATACAGTGCATTTTGTGTATAAAGCATGAGCAAAATAGTGTAAATAGGTTATATTTAGGGTTAATATGTTTTGTATAAAGGGAAAGCAGCTATTTTAAAACATTATCTAATTTCATACATTGAATTACATAATGTGAATTTTAAAATATTGTAAAATTGTAAAAACATTGTAAAATATTGTAAAAAAAAAGTTTTACCCATTAAATGCTAAAATGGATTTTTTAAAAATACCAAAATTCAAAAAATGGGAATTCTGAAGAATGTTGATGGTAATACAGAGTAGTAACAGAAATTCAAGCTATTGTGTGTGAAGAAGAAAGGATTTACTTATATGTATAAAAATTTATTGAAACTGGGATAAGAGATAAGAAAATAAAGCTGACACTTGTCAAGATAAATGCTGACTTTATATTTGATTTAGATGAATTCCTTTGATACAGACCAGATAACACAATTGAGTTACTTCAAAGAAAATGGGAAATATACAGTAAACACTTAAATCTATATCATTCTAAAAGAGCAGCAGCAAGATAAAAGTGTTTGTATTATATTAAAATGATCACCACTAGTCAATCTAGTTTTCATAAGCTTTGCAAACACTCATGTAAACTATCTGTGTATGGGCTAAATGGATATTCTCTATTTTCCACAAGAAAGTACCTCTCATTTGAGCTGCAATTAGCCACCTTCTGTCTCTCTATCACAAGAAATTGCTTCTTTTGAGCCTAATCCCACCCAGAATTTACGTAAAATCTGTGCATTCATGGAAAATAGTTGCATAGGGCTCAAGCTTCCCTTTAAAAAGACTTCTAAAATTATTCCTCTAGGCAGTGAAGATTTTTTGTATTAAGTGACTGGCAGTCAGTACTTCAGAGAAATATATCACCTATTAAGATCTTTGAATTAGAAATGGATTTTTAAATGTCTCTAGTCCATGCTGGCAGTCTGGGATGTGATACAAATTTCTATATATCTTTTGTGGGTATTTTGCTTCTTTGATTTAGGAGCACAGTCTGCATTAGAATCAATTTGTATTTTGAAGTAATTTAGGCTTTATTCTGAACCTACAAAATGGGATTTTAAAACCAAAATGCCATTGGCATCTGAGCTGAATATGAGACTTGTGCTCCCTTCTGGGGATACTCAAAAGATGTTAGGCATCTCAGAACAGGGAGTTTTGTGAGATAACCAAAAGAATTCGTGGAGGACGTGGTCATATTTAAATCAGACCCATATCTTTCAGGGATGGTGGTGCCACATTGCCACGACCACACAGGAGCTCCTCCAAAAGGAAACAGGAAGCACCTGCTCCTTCATTAATTAATTATATCTCACTTCAGAAGGGAGAGCTTAGAGAGGGTGTCCTGCCCGTTTTCTCACTTTTGCTGATGTAGCAGCGATGAGAGCAACATCAAAGGTCTGAATTCAGAGCCCTCTGGGGTAATGGACAACTTTCCAATTCCAGTACTCTGCAGGTATGTTGGAAGCTGTTTACTTTCCATATAATTCAGTGGGACAGAGAGATATAAGGAATTGCCGACCGAGTTGGAAGTGCTTGGGTCATCCAGCTTGAATATGGAAATCCTGTGTTTCAGCTGTGCTCTGAGCACTCTTCATTTGTTCTGCATTAAGCAATCACTGCATAAAACACTGAAATACTCAGGATTGCAGCACGGGCTGCATGGCAGACAGGAAAAGGGGTTAAAGGTGTGTTTCATTAATGCATGTTAGTGGGACTTTGATGTGAGAAATCCACTGAGCTGCTCATCCCAGTCAAGGGGTGAGTGCTTCTGAGCACCTCAAAATTACCTTATTACTTCAAGTATTGAAAGTAACATGTGTTATTGTTTAATTATTTAAAAATTAGTGTTATATGATCCTAGGAATTAGATGTTGGCGTTTTGAAGATACAAAGTTAGAGCAGAGATGCCCTGTTTTTATGGGTTTGTCATTAAACATTTTTGGAAAAGTTTATGTCTGAGTACCATGGCTTGGTGTCTCCATATGTGAAAACATTCAATATTGTATCTTATTATAGCTCCTTTGGAAACTTTGTTTTCCATCTGAACATCTAATGCTGCATCATGACTTAATAGAAACTTCTATCAGGTGCAAGTGTGATGGGTATTTCCACTACTAAGATACCCCCAAAAAATTCTGCTTTTTCTAGGCCTTGGATTTTAAGGTTGTGTTTTGTTGCTGTTGGTTTGGTTGTGTTGGTCTGGCCTAAAGATTTGATACTAATGCTGGTTTACTGCAGTTTAAGGATTTTCTGGTAATGATTTTTAATCAGCTTCATTCCAAACCGTCATGTGAACATGGGAAATATTGGCTCTCAAGAATGTAGAAATCATCAAACCTGTGGTGACGTTTCTTTAGATATATGTGCTGTGGTAAGCAATGGCTTGGATGTAATTGGAGGAATTAAATAACAAAGCTGAGAGGGTGCTTGTGCAAGGGTTCATGGGAGGCAAGGAGTAACATTATGTAAAGGGTTATTTTTCTTGACTGCTGCAGAGTGTTTCCTTTACATTTCCTAGATAAAACAGGGAAGCACTGGTCCCAGTTCCAATTCACTTTGCTTAGACTACCATAGGCAGAATTTATAAGGAGAATACTTCACCAGCACAGGGGCATGGGATGTTAGATGGAGATGAGTACTGGTTCGAAAGCATTTGACTTTCAAAAGTTTTTCTTCTGCTTAGGAGAAAAGAAATATCATTAGGAGTGTATGGGAAGGAAGAACAGTAAAAAAAAAAAAGCAGTAGATTATCGAGAACCCCTATTGATTCAGGAGTACCCACCTGCACCATTGCAGAAGATCTAGGTTCAGCATCTGTTCCAAATCAGATGCACAACGTATTCCAACTCCAAAATCATTCGTATTTTGAATCTAGAACCCCTCCCTACAGACCTCCTGAAAAGTACGATGGAAAAATATTTAATTTTTTTTCCTCTAACATAGAAAACTTTTCTTGAAATACTCCTCATCAGACCCACTGGGTTGACATTGTGGGCACTCTTAAGAAATAGCACAAGCTGAGCAGTAGAGAATATTACTTGTCTTGTTTTCCTGAAGGCATCCAAGATCTGGGCCCTCAATATCTGAGTTACTCTTATAATTCTGTACAGCATGTCTCCAGCCCCAGGAGCTTTTCCCCTCCAGTACATTGTTATATCAAGATTCCTTTTCCTCTGGGAATAATATATATTTATACACTATTATATCTCTTTAGCCCAGCTCAAGAGGTAATTTGTTCAGTGTATTGATGTGAAATTTTACAGAACTAGTATCTCTGTAAATCTTATCACTCAGGGATGCTGTTGGGCATTCACCATGGGGTGTTCCACTCACCTCAAGCAAGAAAAGGATTTGTCATTCTAATGAGAAGTGTAAGAAAGTTCTGTTGGGCTGAGAACTCAGCTGGAATTAAAGTTTTCAAAATTGTAATTTATTCCCTTCTGGAATGAGAAAATAAAGCAAAAACACCTAAAGATGCAGTTAATATTTTAAAATTTAACTTTTAATTTAAAAAATACAGAGATGTATGGAGTTGAAGGCTGAATGAAACACAAATTCTAAACCTAAAGCAAATAGATATTTACTTTGTGAGGCTACATCGTCAACTTTGGATGTTGTGCTTGAGTGCCTCCTGTACTTTTCATATGTCCTTGAACTATAATGATGCACAGACAGGCCTCGGGAAAGGCATTTGAAGAGGAATGGATTACAATATGTATTTCTAAAAAGAAAGTAAAGGTCAATTACTCTGGAGTGCAATGTAATAGTAGCATTGCATTGAGACTGATGTGTTCAACAACCTCCTGGTAGCCTCCACCCCATCTGTAATTTCAGAAGCAGCAGTCCATGTGCTTTGGCACTTATTCAAAGTGATGGTTTTTTAAAATAAACAAAATCTGATAGCTAAAGGAAACATTCAAGCGTATGGAAGAATTCCCAACGAGTCTGGACAGAGGGACTTTGCTGTGCACATTCAGCTGAGTTGTAAGCTGTTCACTGAATCAAATGTATGAGCTCCTGGAAGAGTAGAAACAAACTGCAGTCCAAACTCTTCAGGGGTTCTTATTATCTGATCAGTTTCAAAACAGGAGCCAAAAAAACACTGTTCACACCTCAGAGAAAATGCAGAAGTCTTGAAGCTGCCTGCTGTATTTCCATGCCATCAGTCACCCATGGCCAGCTGACCATAAAGCATGAGGAATGCAAAAGGCTTTAGTGTGCACCCAAAGATTGGGATTTGTAAGGCATAGAAAGCACCTCTCTTTCCCAGCTTCGTAATTCCAACAGCGCTGTGGGTGAATTAGAAAAATTCAACAAAGTTGTTAATTGCCACTGGAAGATGTGGGGAACTAAAATACAAGGATCTTGTTGCAAGGGATGTCTGTTTAAGAGAATAGAGACCTAACCAGAACCTTATGTAATATCTGCTACTGAGGAGTCTGGATGCTTTAGTCAAATTTGATGGGCTAGTAAAGTTAATTAATGCCACCCTAATTCATGGTAGCACAGTAGCAATGAGACTTTTGCTCAGCACTGTGCAAGAATTTGTCCAAGGGCTGCTCTTGTTCAAACCTTTCTATGCAGCAATGTTTTCCAATCCATTCAGAAATAGTGATAAAAAGGTCTGATCATTTTCACAAAGTCAAAATAGTTACAGTTAGCAAAGACTGAAGCCTTAATCAGAGGTGCTAGAGCTGCTTGCCTAGGATTCATTCATTCTCTGTCAATGCTTGCACCTTTGTTGGGGTGTTGATGAAGTGAACGGGGTGTCTTGCTGACCGTTTTGAACACCAGAGCCAGAATTAAGAAAACAGAGCTCCTAAATTATTCTCACCTGGCATTACAACATATAAAGAAATTATGTGCATCGACAAGGGAACACAGAACCTTGCAGAAAATTTTCTGTGAGTTTGCACAAGGCTTCCCAAAATACCAGTGCTTGAGGGACTCTGTTAAAAGGCTTAGAAATGTTACCAGGATTTCTTGAGGTAACCTTAGCACTGCTGGAGCTCCAGCAGAGGAATATTGATCATCGTGGTTCTGCTGTTTCTTTTGAGCTTTGCAGCACAACAGCTCTTCCTTTTTAAGTTCTGGGGTACATTATGCACAAAGTATCTGGCATAAGATCTATGTGCACTGCAGTTAAAGTAGGGTTCCTCTACAGTTTCTGTGTTTAAAAGGTTTTTTTTTCTTAGTTTTCTAATACTTATATCTGCTCCTTACACATTTCATTGCCTTTGTGTGTTCTGGTTTGTTTCTGTAATCGTTGAACAACAGCAGAGAGTCAGGAAAATTGCTTTGGATTGATTTGGAAGTAATTTTATCTTCCCATTTGCTCTGAAAGGTAATTTTTTTTTTTCTTTTTTTTTTTTTTTTTTTTTTTTTTAAAACCAATANGTTGTTGAAATGATTTTTTTTTTTTTTTTTTTTTTTTTTTTTTTTTTTGGTAAAACCAAAATGTTTTACTTTTGGAAAAAAAAAAACAAACCCACAAACATTCAAGGAATTTTGAGCTCTAAGAATGTGATATTTAGGCTTAACTGGAACCAAAATGCCATTTGTGAAACACTTGTTTCACATGTATTTTATAGTGTTCAAATTAAGTCTTTTATGATTTTCTGTCTTTTATTTTTTTCCTTTTAAGTAATTTGGTGTGACTGAAATAATTTTTTAAGTGGATTTCTTTGTGTTTGACTGCTCTTCTTGGGAAGTCTCAGTGTGGAGGGGATGAAAATGTAAAAAAAAAAAAAACAACTTTCTGAAGAAATCTTTGCCTGTTTCAGCTGGCTAGCTTCATAATTCTTATCTGCACATAAATTGAGGCATCATTTCAAAGCACCTGTCTCAAGTCATCTATAGTGAGAGAAGAAAAATTTAGGATCTTCCTACCCAGCAGTAGATAGATTCAATAACAAAAACTCAAAGAATCCATCAATAATTCAAAGGAATTGCTGCTTTCACATACTTAATGCTTCCTTCTGTGCTATGGGTGAAAATCTGCCTTAGGCAGGTGATCAGCACTAGGCCTGTGTTCTGTCTAAATCCCACATCAAATCCTCCACGTTTTATATATATATATTCATTATCAACTCCTTCTCCATCCCACAGCAGATAATGTAGCACAAGTGGGGATAACTGAGTCATTTTCTCATTATAAACTACTTTACAATTCAATGTAAAAAGGAAAAAAAAATACCCACTCTACATTAATATGTATAAGAATTTTTAAAGTTGAGAAATGTTTCACATAGAAGCCAAGTCAATCCCCTTCACATATGTACTATTTCATTACAGAATTATATTTACAGTTTAGTTTCATGCTTCTGTGTACTTCTGCATGTTTATACCACCATGGAAATATTGTTGTGCTGGTAAATATCTTCAAATTTGATAATCCGGGGTACAAAACTATTGTTGGGTTGAATTGTTATTGATATTTATGAAGTAGAGACAGCAAAACCATGATTAAATCAATAATTCATAATTAATTGTATATTCAAATTAAACATGCTTAAGATTCAGTGTGAGATTCAAATACATTTTGTGCATAAGTATATTTATTTCGTGCCTGGATCACTGCATACTCAAATAAGCTATGTTCAGCTACCCGCATATGTGATGTGGGACTTGAATCAGTTCTTTTTACTTTGTGGAATTCTCTTGCATACTCAAATTGCTGCCTTATAATCCGAATACCAATCACCCAGGTAAATTTACTGCTGTTGGGGAAGAGGGAGCATTAGGTTTTTGGGTTTTGGGTTGGGTTTTTTTTGAAAATCTGCCTTGACATAAGCAGTACTGAAAAATATACTGGTACAGAAATAAATAAGGTTCAGTAAATGCAGAGGAAAATTCTGATTCTGTTTAATCTGCTGCTAAAACTCCAGGTGATTGAAAGGAACTCATTGGTAACTCAATCCAAACAGTGCCCATTTTAGTTGTATGTTGCCCTTTGCCAGGAACAAAAGTATAGATATTTTTTCTGATTAGTAAGGTATTCTCTACCTTAATCAGTAGAAATGGATGATAAAGGGAGTAGTCTAAATGTGGCTACTTCCTTAACTTCAGATTACTAAATTCTGAGAGAGATGATATGTAAAATATGAGAGAATATAACTTTTACAAAGTACAAGTAAGGTACACACTCCTGAGAAAAGCTGCCTGAAATGGAGCTAGAAATTTCATCAATTACTTTGCCCTCAGTCAGATGAATTTGTTTGAGTAGCCAAATGTTTGCATTTCAGCTCTGAACTGTCTCGCACAAATTGCAGTTTAAGTTTCTCATGTGCTCATTTCCATTCTTTACTTGTCCCTCTAAGACTGGGTGTCTCTGAACGTGTCACAAGTACATGGCTTCTCGTGTGCTCTGTCCCTTCAAGGAGGCTTCAGATGCTGTAAAGGATGAGCTGTGAAGCCCAAACTACACACTAGGGCCAGGAGATACAGCTGGGTGCAGCTAATCCTCTACTATCACAAACAGGCACATCACT